>MU855386.1:0-58586 GCA_033296695.1 Staphylotrichum tortipilum | reverse complement strand
GGGTTGATAGTGCAAAAAAAAAAAAAAAAACAGAAACGCACGATACAACACTGCGTAATCATGGGCTTCAGCCCTTTCGACGACAGCGTCTTCTCAAACAGCCCCACCAGGTCCAGCTTGAGCGTGTCCAGCACCACGTCGCTCGTGATGAGCAGCTGGTACGGCTGGCGGAACCCGAGCAGCTCGAACGAGCGCATCAGCTTCTTGTACTGCTTGGTGCGCTTGCCCATGTCGGCGGTGGTTGGGGGCGGACTCGGCCGCCTTTTCTTTTGGGTTGGTTTTCGGGTTGGGGTTCTAGGAGGTGAGTGGTGATGGAGATTAGTTGTATTCCTTGTATGTGGTTGGTGGGTGGGTGTGTCGTGTGGCGGGAGTGGTGCTGTAAGAGGATCGAGAGTGATGCTGCTCAGCAGATGTGTTGGGTTTGAGTGAGGCCAGCCGAAAAATTTCCAGAAGGTGAGAAGGCCAGCCAATCAGCCGTTCCCTCGCTGAAGCTCCCGCAGGCCAAGCTTTTGCACCGTCAAGCGCCCCGCTCTGTGCCTGTGCTAGACCCCCTGTTCATCATGTTCATCAGGGGCAGGCCGTTATGCTTTCTCTGGCAGGAGTCAAGCTGTTGGCAAGCAGTTGACACTCACACAACACCAATTTAAATGATACAAATACAGCAAGGAGTTGGAGCAGACACATTATATACGAATTACACTAAGATATTCTACCCGCAATCTTCCCTCGCCAACCCTTTCTTTACTGTGCAAACAATTAAGCAAACCCAAACACGCGCGCCTCGCCCCAACGCTCAACCATTCAACGAACCTGTCAAAAACACCAGACGCCAAGTCCCACCCATCCCTCTAACAATACCCCCCTGAGTAACCAGGAAGCCCCTGACCATGATGATACCAGGCCCCGACAGCCAAAGTCCCATCCCATCACCACCACACAGCAGAAATGGCACCGCATCATCCACCAGCCAGGTCCCGCCAGGTGGACCCGGCGATGGGGTCTCTCACCCGCTTCTAGAATAATTTCTTCGCCTCTCTGAATGTTCATCATCATCAGAATCTTCTGCACACCCTCCCTCGCCGGACCGTCCGTCACGAATCATTCCGCCGGCAGATGGCCGCCACAACGCTGATGTCATCAAGTTTGCCTGCACACAACCCAAGTTAGCTTTCTATCCTCCACACCAAGGAAAACGAAAAGGAGGAACAAACTCACCACCACCGCTCGCCAACCCCTCCTCAATCGCGTGCTCCATAAACGGACTCTCTGCAAACGGATCTAGCGCGATCACCTTGGCCGCCTCCATCACCTCGTCCGCCACAAACCCCATCATCCCTCCCCCGCCCGCACCACCACTACCACCCGTCTCGGCGGGCACATCCCCCCTCTGCCACCTGTCCACGCTCTCACAGACCTTCTCCGCAATCTCGTGGCCCCACAGGTTGTCGATGACCCCGTCCGACATGGCGAGCACGACGTCGCCCTCGCGGATGGGCACCGCGTCCACCACGGCGCACGCCCGCGGCGTGTCCGGGCTGTTGGTCCCCAGCTGCCGCGGGCAGTCGAACCAGTGCCACTGCTCCGCCGACCGGTATACCGTCTCGCGCGTCGCCGGGCGGACGACCATGACCTGTGAGTCGCCCAGATTGGTCACGTAGAGGAGCGGCTCGACGTCCCCTTCCTCGTTTGTATTCTCGGGGTCGGTCCCGCGCCGCCGGTAGTGCAGCTGTGCGCCGGCGGCCGTGGTGGTCCCCTGCCAGTCGTTGGGCGGGCTGGTTGCCTCAATGGTCTGCTCGTACGCGCGCTGGAGGTAGGACACGGGGTGCGGGCGGTAGGCGGCCCCCTGGCGCGCGGCGTCCTCGAAGATGGCCGTCGCCCAGAAGTGGAGGATCAACCTCGCCCAGAGCCTGCAACAACAAAGGCCCCCCAGTCAGCACAACAACCCAATTAACTAACGGGAAGAACAATCCCCCAACTCACCCCGCATGCCCCCTCGGCCTCGTACTCCACGCGCCCACCCCATCATTCGCACAAATAAACCACTCGCTCGCAAACACCGCATCGTCTCCGTTCGTCAGCCCCTGGATGCGCCTCCCGCCCACATACGGCCCGCGCCGGTCGTGGCTGCGGTCGTGGGTGCTCAGCGGGTCGCTGAAGGAGCCCGAGGGCGGCGAGAGGAAGGGCGGCGGGAAGGGGCGCGGGGTGCGCTTGGCGAAGAGCGCGATGCCCGTGTCGAAGCGGAAGGGGAGTTTCGGGAGCGCGGCGGACGGGTCGAGGTCGCCGTTTTCATCGAGGGGGGGGGGAGGGGAGTGGTAGTTGAGTGGCGGCGGCGGCGGGGTTGAGGAGGTGGTGGTGGTGGAGAGAGAGGGGTCCTGGCGCTGCGGAGCTGTCACGCTCAGCAGCCGGCGACTCGGTTGCTGGTCTGCTGCTGCTGCTGCTAGCGCGCGGGGACGGGTGGTGGTGAGCCATGACGGCGAGGATGGTGGGAGTTGTGACGATGCTGATGATGATGACAGTCGAGCGTGCGCTGCTGCCGCATCGGCGCTGGGGTAATGTCGCGGTCCTGCAGCAGCCCACAACGGACGAGGAAATCGTGCATGTGAAGCTGGGCGTGGTGGTGGCAGGCGGAGGGCTAGTCTTCTCATTCCAGCGGCGCGCGCGCGACCCGATGAGCCGTGGCGCTGGCGGGCGGCATTCGCAGAGATCAGACGGGTTGGGGTAGTGGACGAGCAGCATTCACTGCACGCAGAGGAGCGAGCGAGTGAATGGAGGGTTGGGGATGACAGGGAGCGAGCGAGCGATAGGAGCGGGAGCGATGGGTGATGAGCGACAGCCAGGGAAGCTCTGCTGTCTTATCGCCAGACCCCTGCAATTCGCCACATGGAGCTCCGAAGCCTGCACTCGACATCCACTAAAACCAGCCCCTGCCTCCGCCTGGCCAAGCCCTGTCACAGCGGATCGTGTCCCGCCGTTCCGGGGCCACCTCATGGTTTACGAGCCTTAGCCTGCTTCGCTACCTCGTCCATGGAACTCAACCCGGAAGATGGGGAAGATGAAAATAAAAAATAAAAAAAAATAAAAAAAATAAAAAAAAATTAGACGAGACGAGGGAGGATCACGGAAATGAACCCCCGATCTCGACAAAACTCGATCGCTTGTGTTTGATGTGTGATCTGTTGTGGGATTATGTAACTATGCTCAACAAAACGTCCACACCGCCAACACACAGCACCACCCACCATGCCAGGGAGTGTGCTGTGCTATGCTATCATGCAAGGGAGGCCACCTCGACCACGAACCATGCAACCAATGACAAGGAAAAAATACAAGACAGGCATAGTAATATGTACTAGTTAGTCCAAGAAGACAACACTCAACCACATCTAGCCTTCCCCTTCCCCACCAAAACTAAGAAAATAGTGAAGCTCACAGCAGTCAGTCTGGCCACCCGTCCGTCGTTGGACCGGCTATGAGGTGGCATGGTAACAACCACAAAAAAAAAACTCCTTTAAAATCAAAACAAAAAAAATGTTCCGAGGCGTATCCAGCCCCGCCAAGCTTCTTCCAATGCAGTATCGACAAAAGAAACAAAAAAGAAAAGACTATGCTGTTAGCAGTGTGATGTGATGATGATATATAAAACCCAAAACCCAAAACCCAAAACCCAACCCAATCCTCTCATCCATCCAGTCCTCCATCTCACCCCCTCCCCCCTCCGTCCCTCTTCTCAAACCGTCCCCTCAACTCCCTCACCCGGCCAGATCCCCCCACCCCCCTAAAAAGCCTGACCCTGGTACCCCATCTGCATCTGCATCCTCCCCGGCGTCCCCGGCGTTCCCGGCCTTGCCATCATCCCTCCCATTCCTCCAGGTGTCCCCGGCCTGCCCATCCCTCCCATCCCCCCAGGCGTCCCCGGCCTCGGCCCCCCCGCAAACTGTCCCTGCGGCGGCGGCAGCGCCGGCGACTGCGGCCTCCCGCCCTGTTGCTGCATGCCATACCCCATCGGGGGCATGCCCATGCCCATGCCCACCCCCATCCCAGGCGACGGCGGCGGCGGGCCCTGTCTACCCCACCCGGCTCCCTGAGGCGGTGGCCGTTGTTGCTGTTGCTGCGGCGGGAACTGCCTCGGGCTCATCATCCCCACCCCCGGGCCGGGGCTGTGGCTCCGCACATTCATCCCCGGCACCATGCTGGGCGCGTACACCGACGGAGCGGGACCGCCAGGCATCATGCTCATCCCCCCCGGCGTCTGGGGGCGCGCCTGCATCATGGGGGGGCCGTACCCCGCGTCCATCCCCAGTCCCATGCTCATCCCTCCCGGTGTTTGTGGCCGCGCCTGCTGGTACGCAAACTGCGCTTGCTGCTGGGCTTGCTGATGATGCTGCTGCTGCGCAAACGCCGCCTGCGCCGCCCGGTGCGCCTGCTGGTTCTGCTCGCGCTGGCGCTGGTCAATAGCCTGCGCGACCGCCTGGCCACCAATCCCCTGCCTCATCTGGGCACGCTCGCGCTCGCGGGCATTGATGGCACCCACCAGCCCGTTTTGCGTCTGCGACGGCCCTTTGCTCGACGCAAACGCGATCAGCGGGCTGCCCGTCACCCGCGCCACGTGCTCCTGCTCGCGCGCCGACAGGTACGACGACGCCTCGCCCGCGGAAAAGAGGGCGTTGGTGCCTTGGCTGGCGGGGCGGGCGGAGGCGAGGAGGTCGCCGGAGCTGTTGCGCGAGTGGAGAAGGCCGCGGCTGCCGGGGCGTTTGTACGGGTCACCGCCCGAGAGTACGGCTCCCGCCCCCTGGCTCGGAGGTCGCCCCGTGGCGAGCAGGTCGGTGGAGCTGTGGCGGGAGTGGGACTGGCCGAGGGGTCGCACAGCCGTGAGAAGGTCAGCCGAGCTGTGCCGAGAGTGTGTTGGTCTGGCATCGGTCAACGTCCCCGACGACGGGACACGTTGGTGCGGCGTGTAGAGCGCGGTGGCTGGCGCGCGCGGCTGGAGAGAATGCTGCAACGACGCCAGATTCTCGGCCGACGGTCCGTTCGACGGGCCCGGCCAGACGATACTCCGACGGACCGTGTCGTCTGACTGCTGGCGAGAATGGGACGAGAACGCCGCCGCGAGGCCAGGGGATTTGCGGCCCGAGGCGGGGACAGCTGGGAGAGGATGGCCTTGCGAGCCCTTGGACGATGTCGAGCTACCCCCAGGGAGAACAGGTGCGCCATAATTAAGGGTCCGCCCAAAATTAATCTCCGGTATGTCATAGTCCTTGTCCTTCACCGACGACGCGCCGCTGCCCCCATCCCCAACCACCTTCAGCACCCCGGCACGCGGCCGATCGGCCGACTCTTGCGTGTCGCTCGACCGCCGAGTGCTCGCATAGTCCGGGCTGGCTGTGGACGAAGCGTCATCAAAGACTCGCTCGGCACTTCTCTGCCCGTTCGGGGGGGGACGGGGAGTAAACTCGCTAGGCTGCCCGAAGCGCGGTCCCGCGCCGGGGTGCGCAAAATTCCTGGGAGGCGACTGCTGGGGGGACATGGGAGAGCCAGCCTGATCCTGGTCGCGGGACAGGCTCGTGGTCCTTGTGGGGAGAGGCTTCCGGTGGATCGGGGGTGAGCCTCCTTGAACGGGCGAGAAGGGCTGCTGGCGGTTTGGACCTGGAGGAGGAGTGCGGCGGCCGCCGGAGGGAGGGCCGCCTTGAAGACCAGGACGGAAGGGAGGGGGAGGGTGGTTACCACGGGGATCCATCTGGGGACCCCTCAGAGGAGAATTGGACCTTTTCCGGGCGGGATCCCTGAGAGGGGGCGGAGGAGCTTGAGAGTCGTGTGAGTAGGCCGAGGTGGGGGAGGTCAGAACTTCACGAGATCCATTTATATTAGCATTCATTTCCATGGCGCTGGCGCTGGTTTGTGGCTGTACCGCTAGACCCTGATGGTCGTTGTGTCTTGGCCCCGAATCCGGGCTCCCGTTTCCATAGTGAGGTTCGTGGCGCTCGTCCGAGTAGGGTTCCTGGCCAAGGCCTCCTCCAGCTCTGGCCAGCTGCGACAGCGTCGTGTTTGAGAGGCGGTTGGTCGCTCTCCGCATCTCGGGCGACGGGTTGGGCTTCTGCTGCGGGCGGGATCCCGCGCTGTGCGCAAACGCGGGCGGGGCGGTGACCGGCTCGGGGGTCTCCAGGCGACGCATGCCATCCAGGTGGCCAGGCATGGGGCCTCTCATCGGGCTGTCGTCTTCCGAGCTGACTCTCTCGGGGGTGGAGGCCAGGTCGCTTGCAAAGGCCCTGACGCGGTCCGGCCCGTTGCGGATGGCCGGCGGCGGGTGGGACGGGGTGTCAAAGGCAAAACCCCCCGCCACGTCGCCTATTTGGGTATCAGAAATGTGGCGCGAGTGCCTCGAATGTCCCGCCATGGCCGAAGGCGCGCGTTCCCGGTTAGGATCCGGAGGGGCTGAGTCGTTGCGCTGTCCCGGCCTGGTCACTGACATAGACCGCGACGACCGGACGGAGCCGCCATCGTCCGCAAAACCTACTTTCGGTCGCGACCCCGTGTTCTGGGCCCCGTAACTCAGCCGCTTGCTGTTCCGGCTCGTGCTTCGGCTCTGGTTGTCGACCTCGTCCTCGATCGCGGCCATGCGCTGCCCCGTCAGCTCCTTGAGCCGCTTCCGCCACTCCCGCTCGGACCATCCAGGGCTGCCGTCGGTCAAGATGAGACTGCTCACGTCCATGACCTCGAGGTAGCCGTATCTCCTCTGCTTGGGCATGGCGAACATAAGGGAGCGATTGTCGAGGGAGCTGGCCACCAACCGGCCCGGGCGGCCGTACAAGGCGAAGGTGTCCCAGGTGGGGAACAGGGTCCGGAGAAGCATCTCGAATCCGGACACGGCCGGGTGAGTCTCGGGCATGATAAAGACGAAACCTTCGGTCGACGAGGGGGGGTCGGAGTGGATGGTGATGTCGCCTTCGATCTTGAGGAGGGTGGATGTGTCGATGAGCTCCTTGGCCTGGGGGTAGATGGCGTAGGCGGAGTAGGCATCGGTGATGGAGGCGATGGGGCGCTGGTGCTTCTTCTTCTTCTCGGCCTCCTTCTTTGAGTCATAAAACTTGATATCGCCTTTGAGGATGGGGCCGTGCGAGCGGTCGTAGGGGTTGCGCTTCTTGAACTCCTTCTGTGCCTTCTGGTACTCCTTCTCGTTCGGCGGCTCAATCACGCAGAAGCACCGTCTCCATGGGACGCCGGCGCCAAACCGGACGCGCACCCACTCTTGAACCGGCTGTCTCGCACGTTCCATCACAATGTTGATGTTGTTCAGAGTCTTGCCCTTGCCGGCGACCAGGGCGCCGGTATAAGCCTCCTGCAAGGTGGAGTGCTCGTACATGGCCAGCCGGATTCCGGAAGTCCACTGGATCAGAGAATGGTGGGAGTTGAAGTGAAGCAAGTACCGGTTCCGACCGGCAGTGCTGATGCTTAGAATGTTCTGGAGCGGGGACTCATCGTTGGACTTTGTGGGGAGCGATTCAATCTGCGGACGACGTCAGCCAAACACACATACAAACACAAGCCATTGGACAAGCGCGGGCATGACGCAGAGCAGCCATCCGACTCATCCGACGCGACTTGCAGAACCAGGGCGACGCTACCATTTTAATCGACGCATCGGTCAGGTTGATGAACTTGGGGAGGACCTCGCCGTCCTCCCCGGCGGCGTCCAGTTCGGCGGCATCCCAGAGGGAGAGCACAGTGCCGACGAGTTGGGCAAAACACTCGATCCAAGTCCGATCAGGGTTTGGTTTCCCGCCTGCCGACCGAAAAAGAAAAAAGGCACACGATCAAATCAGCAAAGCGTCCAACGGCGGGAACGGGAGCGGGAACGGGGGCGGGGGCAGGGGCAGGGGAGGAAGGGGACGGTCCATACGAGAATCCTGGTCGTCCAACTTCAAAAAGTACCCCTCCTGGTACAACTTGTTGGAGTGGCTGTTGAGGAGGGTGAAGATGGGCTGCAGCTCGGGCAGGGTCTGCTCGTTGACGGCCATGACGGGCGGCTGGTAGGTCTGGACCATGGACAGGGGCCGCGAGCTTCTCTTGGACGCCCGGGCGGGGCTCGACGAGGGCGAGTGGTCTACGGGCGGCGTGGGCGACGTGGGCGAAGCGGCATGCTCGCCGTCCGACGACGGTGTGGTCGCGGCGGAGGAGGCGGAAGGCGGGTCGCTCGTTGGCGGGAGAGAGTCTTGCAGGGAGTCGGTGGGGGCGAGAAGCGGGGACTCGGCCGAGCCGGGGCTAGACTGGTGGTGTAGTTGGTGTGGTTGGGGTGGTGATTGTTGTTGTTGGTGTTGGGATTGTTGTTGCTGCTGCAGTTGCGGCTTGGGGGCAGGCGACGGCTTGCCGCGGAACGGGTCGCTCTTGGGCGAGGTGGTGGGAGTAGGGGTTCTCGCGTCCCTGTGGTGAGGGGCCGAGAACTGGGCAATAAACGAGAGGACTGGTTATGTGACGACGCGGCCAGAGGTCAGAGGGTCAGCCGATCGGCGGGGATTATTTAGGTTGCTCGGTCGCAGCGCTGGGTCGCTCCGGGAGTGGAGGGAGGAAGAGGGGGAGGGGTGTGTGTGTTGAGAGGGAGTGAGGGAGTGTGTGTGTGTTCGGTTGCTCGGGGCTCGCGCGTGCGTGTCATTCGACGAATCTTTTACCCAAGAAGGACAGAGGAGGACCAAGGAGAGGGACACAGGGACAGGTATGGATGACTCTGCCCCACTGTCTCTTCTTCCCTGCTCTCTGTTTTCTGTCTTCTTGCTGTCTTGACACGCACAGCCTCCTCGCTGCCCTCCCAAACAGAGAAAAATAAAACAGAACAGAATGGAGCGCGCGTGATGATTGCCGTGGCCAGTGTCTCTTGCGTGCCAGTGGCAGCTGAGCGCAGTCTGGCGCTGGAATTCGGCACCTGATCAGAGCAAAATGCGAAATGCCACATACCTCGATTCCGGCCCATGGTGGGGTTCTTTCAGACGGTGCGCCGTCCCAAAATGGGCGCTTGGCAAAGGCACCTCACTGGCGGTTTGCTGCTGCGCTCGGAGAAGAGCGGCGGCGGGTTTTCCTTGCACAAATCCGCCCAAATAAAAATAAACACAACTGCCTGCAAACAGCGTTCACCCCGGTCCAGCCACCAGATGCTCTTCTCCAAAAATGAGTAAAAAAAATAAGGGTAATGCGCGATGACGTTGAGGCGAGAGCTATGATCTCCGCAGGATCAAAAGTTCAAGTTCGTCGTTCGAGGAGCTCGCGCTGTCCAAGAGTCCCGCAAGACACAGGAGGGTGGCAGTGGCCTGGTTTAGGTCGTCGACGTTGCGGGAGATTCGGAACAAAGACCGGAGGCTCGCTAATACCCAGCCACTTGCGAGTTGGTTGGGCTGCTTTTGTCGACCGAGAGCGACAGACGGGGGGAGAAGGGCGACAGGGACGGTGACGGGGACGGTGACGGGGACGGTGATGACGGTGACGGCGGTGGTCTACGTCAACGACACAGGCGGTCAGTCAGTACTTTGTGCTGGTGGTTGGTGGTTGTCGGCGCAAGCGGCGAGTCCGGGACAATGCTGGCAAGCGAGCGCGAGGCAAGACATAAAGACCCGGGCGTAAGAGACTCAAAAGCAGCAGCAGCTCTCGGCGGATGCAAGATTGACGATGGTCCTCGTCAGCATACCCTCGTCATGGGACTGAGCTTTGCTGTCGCGAGAGAATGAGAGTCCGTCCGGTCCACAGCCGAGCCACGCCCGAGCAAGAAATATTGGCCACCGATACGGGGGTAGGGAGGTTCAAGTCAAGTCGGGTGTGCGCCAGCCATGGAACACCAGGGTCCAGGGTCGTGATAGGGGCGCCGAGTGGGTGGGAGTGGATGTTGATGCTGACGCTGATGCTGCCTCGCCGGATTCTTGGGATAAAAGCCACAACGACGTCCTCCCGCCGGGCCTGAGTGGTTTTTGGCCTCTCTTTGACTCTCGACTGGCACGCTTTTTGGTTTCGCCCGGGTCTTCCGTGGGGGAGGGGGGGGGGGGGTTGGGACGCTTTGGGGGGACGCTGAGACGGCACACACACGGATGGTGCGTCTAAGTGAGGTACGTACCGCTTCTGCAAGATGGCGAATACGCTGCCAACCAGGCCCCGATAGGCCTTTCCAAATCCAACTTGGTGCAAAGATGGGACCGCAAGAGTCCAAGACCGAGAGAAGAGGGTCCAGAAAAATCCAGGGACCGCTTCCTGCAGGGCCACGCCTCGTATTTGAGTCGTGTGTTTTAGAGCCCCCAGGACGAAGACCACCACTCAGGCCGAGCTGGTCGTCCCGCCCGAGACTCCGGGCGCTCGGCGAGCGAGTGCTACGAGAGGCAACCCTGCGGTGATTACGCAGTTTGGCCCTGTCCTCCACTTTTTGGGCCCCAGGACGAGTGTCATTTGTGAAGCCAGCGATCCACCGCTCGCTGTGGGTTTCCAGGGTCCAAGTCAGATTGCAGCGCCGACATGCGCCCAGTAGTTGCTGCTAGTCAGGACGCTGTGTACGGATACTTTCCATGGCGGGCACGCCATCCACCCCATCCCTCTTTGTTGAACCAGGCGGAGAGGGGGGAAGGGGGAAGGCCTCTCCTCTTCCCTCTCCAACAACCCTCCCCCCAAGGCCATCCCGAGACCGCAAGGCCGGAAAACGGCACCAGCGCTTGGTCGATCCATATCAGCCGGGTGGCATGTCTGCCACGGTGTCATGCCTCGCACTAATTCATTATCGTGAGTTGAACTGCCAAGCAGAGCAAGACACCCCCTCCCCAAGCCCGCCAATTCGGTTAACTTGACTCCCGGCAAGCCCGGCGAAAGAAACAGCGTGCCATCCCATCCTCCCCCCGAGCGGTAAGTAGGCGCCAGGCGTGCGCCAGACCGAGAGAACAGGGCGAGAACCGCTCTCCAACCGCTGTGTCTGTGTTTCTCTTCTCACCTTCCCTCTCTCTGACCGTCTCTCTGGCCGTCGGGAAACGTTGAACATGCAACCGCTGTCCGTGAGCGACAATCCTTCGCATGTCGTAGCGATTGGCCATTCATGGCGCGGCGAGAGGACAGCGCTCCAGAGGCTCGGATGACGGAAGACGCAGCAGCGACTCGCCCTGTTCCCTGTCGGCCGCGGGCCATTTAAACCCTGGTTCAAACACGTCAGGACTGAGAGGGAGCGCTGGGTTCTGGCAGATGGGTGGGTGGAACAACACCGCAACTTCCATTGTTCCCGCAATCGCTTGGCAAATGGGCATCATCCATCGCTCACGGCCCACCCTGTCCGCCGCAGTTTCGTGTCTCGTCCACCATGGCCTCTACGCACCACAAACCCATCGCGCCCTGAAACGCAACCCCTTTCAAATCGGCCACCGTAAAACCACAACACACACAGCCACATCACATTGTCTCCCCATGAGCGCGCGCGGCTCCCTCCCCAGCCAAGCCGACACCCGTATCCTGCCCCCTCTTCCAAGCGCCGCTGAGCAAAAAGCATGTGCTTGGCGGGCGAGAAGAGGCGTGGCAGGAAAAAGGAGCCCCCTCCCCAAGGGGAATACGAGGTTTTCGGGGATGAGACAAAATCGGGGCGCAGGCTGAACATCCGCGTACCCGTTCTGGGCGGCGCATGCCTGGAGGGTGCTTGTGGTGGAGCAATGCACAAGACGGAAAGTACCAAGTGAAATGTGGCCCCGGAAAATGGAAAACTGGGGGAGTGATTCAATTCCACGTTTTCCCATGATGAGGCGAAGGGCCGATGGGCTGAGGGTGACTGGCAAAATGCCCATCTTGAGCTGAGGGTGGTGTTTCCGTCGGCCAGGGGCTGCAGCATGCACACAAAACCTTAACATCTTTTTTTTTTTTTTTGCTGCGCTGGGTGGATGTGATGACGCCGTGCCGCTCAGGACAACGGTGTCAAGCAGTCAATTAAGGTTGATTGAACCCAGGCCCAGCCAGGGGCAGGATGGATTAATTTGTTGCGCCAGCTGAGGATACGCCATCGACAGACCGACCGACGACCCGAGAATTGAGGCCGCCAGCCCAGTCCCCAGTCCCCGGAAGTAGCCATCTCGGGCCCGCCCGAATTGGATGCTACGCACCTCACTCAGCAAGATGCAGAAGAAACCTGTCCCTCATTGACCGCCGCCTACCCGCCGCCTACCCGCCCGTCAGAAATTTGAATTGGGTTGATGACGCAGGGCCGAGCAGTCATGGTTTGGAGGGCAAGGGAGGGGATTACGTCACCGCCGGCCCCCCCCCCCTGGCTGCGCTTTACCTGCTGTTCGTTCAGGGCCAACCATTTCTGTCCATCATGGTGCGCATCGGGCAGGGCGGCGTGTCCAGCCAGCAGTGCGCAGGTGTGTGGGGGTCGTCGGTCGGCCTGGGGCGACACGAGCATGGGGTTGCACGAACAAGGGAAGCTGAAAAAAATGGCCCCAGGGCGACACATGGCGGGGGACGGGGCCCAGACCCGCTTGTGCGCTGTGCTGATCTGCGATGCGATGCGATGCGATGCTCGCCAGGTTCTGTGCGGTGCGCTGGGTGATCTGTGGTCGGTGCTCCACAGGGAGGAGATACCTAGTTCCTGGGCTGGGCTGTGCTATGTGCAAGTGGGATGAGTCTCGTGATGGAGTGAGCTGGAGACACCTAATTGTTCATTGAGTCTCTTGGGGCGGGCAATTGGTGCTTGGCCTGAACAGAAACCGATGAGAAGTGGACGACATGCAGCTCAGACTGGCGAGCGTGGAAGCTGGGGATACACGGCATGGGGACAATGTATGTAACGGCGATCCCGGATCGGGGCAGCCCTATGAGAATTGTCCGCTGGGCAGAGCAACGGCCCGGGCGAGCTTCCAGCTCTCGTCTCTATTCGCGGCTTCAGCTCGAGGCATCATGCACCTGCGTGAGGCATGGCATGGTGCTGCTGCTGCAAGCAACTGCTGTGCCCACCAAACTCGGATGGCCAACCTCGAGGCCAGCACAGGCCAACGCAGGCCAATGCAAACGAAAACAGAGCGCAGCCCGGATTGGCGAGGGCCGGGATCGGGTCGAGACACACAGCGACGGCGTCATGCCGAGTCTGAAAGAGTCTGAGCATCCGTCATCTTTACAACAAAGGAACGTTGTTGCTGAAGAGAAAGTTGGTTGGCCTCGCCACCGTTCTCGCGCCCTGGCCGTGGCCAGCAAGCAACCAAGCAACCAGCAGCCAACGAGCAGGGCACAGCACACACGACGACGACGAAACGCGTCCGAACCCTTGGTCCCCATGGCGGCGCGCTTGCTTTTTGATGTTTCCACCACTGCACGCCCGCCCCCGCAACCAGCCCAGATCGCGGCAATCGACTGGAGACCATGCGCCTGATGGACCTTCTGCGCACCTGGCACCGCGTCGGGGACTGGCCCGGGACCCAGCCGCGCTTCCCATGGCGCGTTCTGCTGCGCGGTCAAGGTTCTGAATTTTTTTGTTTTTCCTCAAATCCAACCCAGGAACCCGCCAGCCTGGACGGCATGGCTGATGCTACGACTTTTGTCGCCTAGTGCCGGCAGGGATAAACGCATGTGCCGAGCGAGTGGCAGGCAGGCCTCCCCGCAAGCCCGAGCACGGATCCAGCGGGATGGGATTGGCGATTGGGTGGTGGTCGGCCCCCTGCGTGAGGCCTGCTGCAGCCCGCATCAACCTGGGATGTTCGAATGCACCGACGGGCACACCACTGGTCGTGCATGCGATGTCGGTGTGTCTGACAAATTGGTCGAGGACTCGGCGGCCGTCGGCCAGGTGATGGCCACCACCTGCTGGGCGGGTTTGCACCTGCCCGCCCGGCTGGTGGTGATGATGAGCAGAGCATGAGCACATCCCACATCACGCCTTGCGAGTCTCGCAGGTCACGCGGAGACCAGCGCGACCAGGAGAGAGACAGGCAGACGAGGCAGAAGAAGCCGCGAGGGATCGAGGCAGACAGACAGAAGCAAAACCCAGCGACCAGCGGCCGGCGCACGGCAAGGCTTCCGTTTCGCTGGCGCCAGCGACAGGCCCAGCTGACGGGTGGTGACTGGGTTGCCCCTCTGCCTCCGGCTGTGGTTAAGTGGGTGTTCAGTGCCTTGTCCGCTGCAGACCCTGGTCAACCACCACCACAACCACCACCAAAAGCGACGGGAAGAGGGGGACCACGGTTGGACCCGCTCCCTTGTCGTCCCCTCAACCCAGCGAACGACCCGCTTTCTTTTGCTTGTCGCGTCCACACCTGGGCTTGTTCGTCCACCCCAAGCAGTCGAGGCCGACCTTGGCGTCGACACTCTTCAACGCGCCCGTCCCAATGAGAAGAGACGCGCCGTTGCCGCCGTCGCCGTCGCCGTCGTCCTGTCCGACCCGATCGCTTCCTGTCGTTGTCGTTGTCGTTCCTGCTGCTGTACTCCGTGCCCCCCAACCATCGCTGCCGCCGCGCTGATCGCCCTCCCCTCCCCTCCCCCCCGCGCGCGCCGCCCTCGCCGCCCTTGTGCTCCCCGAGTCTTCCCCCCGCGTGCCCCCGACGGCGTCGCGCCGCGATCCGTCCCAATGGATTCATTCAGGGACTCGCAGCCCACACAAGGTGCGTCTCTCCTGCTTGCATCGCGTCTGCCGGGACTCTTCGTCCCATGTCTTCCCATATCCCACATCCCCTGTTATCATGCCCCCCTCGAGATCCCCCCAACCCCAGGCTGACCACGCTCCTCCCCAACCCCACCCACAGCGACCCAGACCGTGGTCGACCCCCGCCGCCTCGGCCAGCAGACCTCGGGTTTCTCAGACGAGGACATCTCCGACATAATATGTCTGCTCCTGCCCTACTCCGAGTCCGCCCGCGAGGAGATGCGCAATATGGCCTCCGAGGCCTCCCCCTACACCGTCGGCCGGGACGACGTTGACGGCCTCGACCTCGACTACTCGCTCGAGGACGATTCGCGCCACTTTGCCGGCGTCCACGCCGACATCGGCGAGCACCATATCGCCCTGCGCTTCTCCTCCCACGTCAAGGACCCGTTGCACGGTTTCACCTTTGGCCGCAGCGTCGGTCTCTGCGATATCTGCCTCCGCAACGACCCCAACCGCCGCCTCAGCAAAATACACTTCCGCATCTACCTAAACGAGTGGGGCGTGCTGATGCTCGAGGACATGTCGACAAACGGCACCGTCGTCGACCAGATCCTCCTCAAGAAGAAGGACGGCCCCGCCGCCGAGGTCAAGCGCACCCTCGAGAGTGGCTCAAAGGTCAAGATCCTCATGCACGAGCCCGGGCGAGACATTGTCTTCCTCGTCCGCATCCCCATCCGCGAGGGTGCGCATGAGGAGCTCTACAAACGCAACTTGCAGGACTACCAGGCGCGGCGGACGCAGTTGGCCGCCGTCGATGTCAACCAAACTATTGTTCCAGGGCCGGGTGGTCACGTACGTCTCTCTTGGTCCTCTTTATCCCACTCCCCTCCATCCCTTGTTATCTTATACTAACGGGCATGGCGCCGTTTAGGTAGATATCTTCAAGCCGGCCGCCCCGCGGCAGAATGGCACCGCGGCTCTCCACGCCCAAGCACAGAACGGCCGAGGGGCGCAAGCAAGCCGTTCCCGCTCCGACGGTCTCCCACGGCCATGGAACGGCTCGGACAAGTACAACCGCGTACGCGAAATCGGCAGGGGAGCCTTCGCCACGGTACATAAAGTGACCCTGAAGCTCACTGGTCACCCGTATGCGGCCAAGGAGCTCGACAAGCGCAAGTTTATGAAGAATGGCATTCTCGATCAGAAGGTTGAGAATGAGATGAATATTATGCAGAGGATTAAGCATGTAGGTCCCCCCCCCCCCCTTCTTCCCTGGGCAACAAAGTGGTGAACCTCTGCTCACACGTGACAGCCAAACATTGTCGAGTACATTGAGCACCTCGACTGGGACGACCGGCTGCTCATCATTATCATGGAGTTCGTAGACGGTGGGGACCTCGGGAGGCTCATTGCGGACCACGGCCCCCTATCTGAGAGTGCCACCAAGACGATGGCGCGGCAGCTCCTGGACGCTCTCGGATACCTCCATGACAAAAACATCACCCACCGCGACGTGAAGCCCGACAACATCCTCGTCAGCTCCCTCGACCCGTTCGTAGTCAAACTCACCGACTTTGGCCTCTCCAAGATGATCGACAACGAACAGACTTTCCTCCGCACCTTCTGCGGCACCCTCCTCTACTGCGCACCCGAGGTCTACTCCGAGTACGCCGAGTACGACAATCACGGCCGCCGCCATCCCCGCAACCGCCGCAACCGCCCGACGACGGGCCAGAGATACGACCACGCCGTCGACATCTGGTCATTAGGCGGCGTCCTGTTTTATGCCCTGACCAAGAAGCCGCCCTTCCCCGCCAGGAGCGGCGCCAGCCACTCGGAGCTGCTCCACCAGATCATGACCAAGCCGCTGGACGTCTCGCCGCTCGTCTCGGCCGACATTTCCGACGAGGGCATCGACTTTCTGCGCCGCATGCTCGACCGGAAGCCCGAGACGAGAGCCACGGTCGAGTCCCTGCAAAACCACCCGTGGATCTCGGGCTCCTTCACGACCGTCGCGCAGTCGTTTGTTGCAGAGGACGAGCTTCATGTAAACGCGTCCCAGCTGAGCCTGGAGGACACCGGGGGCAATCCTGAGCCGTGTCGGGAGTTGCGTGTTCCGAGTGATGATGAAATTTCGGACGAGGACGACGAGGACGACGAGGACGACGCTGGCGCAGTCAATTTCAACGGAAACGGGTCGCTCTTTGTGTACGAGTCCGAAAAGGAGAACTACACTTTTGGGCGAAACAACCAGCCCCAGCGGCTGTTTGGAGAAGTTAACCCCTCGGCCATGAGGAGTTCTGGCGCCATCCCTCCAGAACGTCTCAACCTGCCCATATCAGCCCAGAGCTTTGGGTCAACCGGGACGACCGAAATCCTCGACGACGAAGCCGAGATTAAGGACAGCTTCGAGTCTGAGGACAGCTTCACCCCGCGGCAGCCCAAATCCGAACACTCCCAGCCGGGCTCAAGGGGCTTGCGCGGCTCGATCCTCTCTGCTGGCCAGAGCAGGTCGGTCGACGAGCTCAATAATATGACGTTCGACGTCGCCTCGCAGAGCCTCGGGGGCGCCGAGTCGATCCTCGAGAACCTCAACATGAAGTCGGGCGCCGGCTCCCTCCTCCGCTCGCACACCGCCGGCGAGCTGAACTCGAGCAAGCGGAAGCCGTCGTCGGACAGCAGTGGGGACGATGACCTGCCGCTCGTGGAGGACCGGCGCGGCCTCAAGCGGCTCCGGTCTGGTGGCTCTGGTAAGCTATCCGTTAACACGGCGGTCGAGGATAGCGATTTTCAGCTGCTCGTCCAGATACCGTCAATCTTGCGGGCACAATCCGGCCGCCAGATCGACAACCCGGTGCACAAATCCACGTACTGGTTTGCCGAGGACAGGAAAACCTGGCATCTCAGGTACCCCGAGATGACGCAGCTGCAACTGGACGCCTTTAGGATGGCCGCCCAGGCGAGGGATGAGGAGTTTGGGCCAGGGAAAACACCGCTCTGGGACCTGGCCATGAAGCACTTCCCACCAACCAACTGCGAGCGGCGTGACTCGGCAAGCAAAGCCTCTCGCAACGGCGGCACAGCGAATGGGCTGTCCCCTGCCTCGGCCCGCGCGGATGCCAGCGTGCCCGCCACCCCGCCAGACGGCGACGACTACGAGCCGCAGCTGGTGATGCCACTCCACTCGGACCCAGGTCGACCCATTGTAGCCTGCTTGCAGTCCACACCCGGCTCCACCATACCCAACGTCTCCATCATGATCACCGAATCCATGGTCTCGTGGGGCCGCGCGACCGAGAACACGCGTTCCTACGCCCAGAAAGCGGACGTCAAAGTCCCCAAGTTCGCCTTCCGCATCCTCCTCTGGAAACCCGACTACGACCCGGCGCGCAACTTCCGCCCCTGGAACCGCGCGCCCGACCCCGACGAGCCCGCCTTCCGCTTCTACATCTCCACCAAAGCCACCGTGGGAATCTACATCAATGGCACCCACCTCCCCTCGGACGACCCCAAATCCCCCAACGGTCCCGCCCGCCACTGGATGGCGCTCCACGACGGCGACCGCGTCGCGGTGTGGCAGACCCCCGACCGCAGCATCATGTCGGAGCTGGTCTTCCGGTGCGGGTGGGGCGGCAGCGCGCGGCCCCGCCCCGCGGACCGGCCCCTCCCGCAGCTGGAACCAGAGGGGGTTGCCGCCCGGCTGGATGAGGTGTGCGGGCGCGCGGAGCGCAAGATGCGCGGGCTGGGCGAGCACGATTTGAAGATGGAGGAGGCGAACCACGACGCGGATGAGCGGGCGGGGAGGGTGGAGATGGAGAGGGCGCGGTCGAGAGAGTTTGAGGCGCGCCGGGCGGAGGCGTGTAGGGCGCTTGGGGTGAGGCGGGCGAGTCCAGGGTTGGTTGGGGGGTTGGTGGGCGAGGGGGTGTCTGGGATGGGAGGGGGGTTGTTGAACGCGGGGAATGAGGAGGCCGTCACGCAGAATGGGCATTGGGCTGCGGCCGTGGTGGGGGGGTATGGGACCGGGGTGGGCAGGACGGTGCCGACCTACAGGCATGCGTCGCCGTCGACGGCGGAGTTGTTGAGGGCTGCGAGGAGGGGGTGAGCTGCTACCGAAGGGTGCGGGGATTGTGGTTTGGGGGGTGGAAGGGAGGTTGTGGGAGTGTGGTGTGCCTTTGGTTTGGAGTCTGGGATGGGTGATACCCCCCCTTTTGCGAGTCCGTGTTTTCAGAGGACTTGCTTGGATGTGTGTGTGGGGGGGGAGGGGGTTTACACGGCTGCATCATGATGCTTTTTGGTCGGTTTTCTTTTTGGTTGGCTCCCTGTCATGGACGGTGGTTATAGACGACACCCGCCCACTCGCCACACTGCACTGTCCTTACCCGGAAATCATAGACGCTGGGGGGGGGGTTTGTACACATTTGTTTTCCTTTTCCTGTCGAAGACAATAACGCAGAGAAAAGTCAGGGGGAAAGAAGGGGGAGGGTGGGGCGTTGGGGAAGTGCAATTGGCCTGGGCGGAAGAGACAGGTGGGAGTGGACACATGTTGGCCGGTGTTATTAGCCCCGAGCGCTTCAGAAGAGCTCTCGAGGTGGTGGATGGACTGACATGTTTTGTTTATCTCTAACTGGGTCGTGGATATCACGGATGGGGGGGTTATTTCTTGGTTGTGAGGAGGCGGGCGGACAAGGGGGGGGCATGGACGGAGATCTTGGGAATGGCGTATTTGTAAAAATCGGGTTATTATACACAAGTGTGTTTTTCGACAGTAAATAAACGAGTAACTACCTCGCAGAGGGGGCGTAGTGGCGAGGATAAACAGTGAGGGCTCGTTTTGTTGTGACTCGGTCTCGCTATTAAGGTTGCAGTGGAACTTGGTCTTTCGAGGTTGATTGAAGCGGAGCTTGGTCTATCGAGGAAGAAACGAAGCTCAGCCTATCGAGGGCGAAGTGAGCGGGCGGAAATCCATTCATTGTTGTTGCGAATAATCGACTGGTGTCTCCCAAGCTCCGACTTTTCCTCCTCTGGGGACTAACCATACATACAAAGCCCAGGGTATCGTTCTAAGAACAACTGTGACAGAGAACCTATCTCGATAATAAAAGGGAAAAGAAAAGGCACAGGAAAGATGGCGGCCCAGTGCTCGTTTGCCCAACGCCGCCTTGCTTGGCAGGTGGACGGGAGAGCATCCTCAAGCCGGGCATAAGCTTCATGCCTAGAACCTTCCCCCCTGGCTGGATACGAGAAGAAGAGAGAGAAACAGAGAAGAGCGCACTGTTGATGCCGGGCTTGAACCCCTGCTCAACGCGCCTCTTGCTTGACAACTGAAAAAGAAGAACAAGGAAACAGAAGAAAACGACATGCCAATGCTGGCCTCGGTCGAGTCCATCCTGAACGAACACACCTCCTTCCTTCCATGCTTGACATCAGAAGAGAAAAAAAAAAAAACCAAACAGAAAACAGAAGACACACCAAACAAAACTAAACACCACAACCCCCACCATAGCTAGCCCGCTCGCCAGTCTTCCCCTTCTTCCCCTTCCCAACAACCCTTGCATGCCTCGCCTCAAGCTCCTCCTCCTCCTCCGAGTCCACCTCCCACACCCGTCGCTGCTCCCACATGTCCTGGCCGCCCTCCCCAGCAGTATGGTAGCCGGAAGGGGGCATGGGATCAGGCGTGGGCGTCGACGCAGCAGTCGACGTCGGCGGGGTCGAGCCTGAGCCTGAATTGGAGCGGGAACGGGAGGCTGAGGCCGAGTTGGAGGGGGAACTCGCGAAACTGTAGTCACAGTAGGCGCCCGTGGTGGGAGGGACGAAGAAAAATGGCTCGTCGCCTGCTGCCATGGCCGCCGCGGTGAAGGTTGCCTCGGCGTGGCCGGAGGTGGAGGACCAATACATGTCGGAGATGTCTGTGCCGGTGTTCATGCCCGGAGGTTGGTGGTGGTACTGTTGGTGGTATTGCGGGTGGTACTCTTGCGGGTACTGCTGGTAGCTTTGCTGGCAGTCGTGGGAGTACTGCTGGTAGCCCTGCTGGTACTGCCACTCCTGCGGTTGCTGGTACTCTTGCTGGTACTGCTGGTAGCGCTGCTGCGCATGCTGCCACTCCTGAGCCCGCTGCCACTCCTGCACGTGCTGCCGGTCCTGCGCTTTCTGCGCCTGCTCCTGCTGCCAGCGCCGATACCACTCCTCCACCTGCTCTTGCTCCTTGAGGTCGGATTGCTGCTTTTGCCACTTTTGCTCCTGAGAGTTGGGCTTCGGGTGCTGCTCCTCCTGAACCTGCGAGGAAGGGGTGGGCTTCGGCTCCGGGCGAGTGGACTGAGGGCGCGGCGGTTTAAGGGTGGAGGCCGTGGATGGGACGGACCGGTGATGAGGGCGGTCGTGGCGCTCATGGCTTTCTGCGCGAGCTGCGTCGCGGTGGTGGGCGGCTGTCGGGGAGTTGGTTGTGGTGGAGGGGGCAGGGGCAACGGGCTTGTCGTGGGCCTTGGGTCGCTTCGACTCCTTAGGCTGATTCTGGGGCGGTTTGTCGTGTAGCTCCGGGGGCTGCTCGTCTTGCTTCTGCTGCTCGTCCTGTTTCTGCTGCTCGTCCTGTTTCTGCTGCTCGTCCTGTTTCTGCTGCTCGCCCTGCTTCTGCTGCTCGCCTTGCTTGTCCTGCTTATCCTGCTTCTGCCGGAATTGCTTCTCCAGCCGGGACTGCCTCTCTTGCTGCAGTATCTGCTTCCCGTACTGCTGGTAGTGCTCCTCCAGCTTCACCCACTCCTCCTCCTGCTTCTGGGGAAGCGAGTACGACTGCTGCCGCTCTGTAGAGGCACCAAGTTTGGGTGGGGTCATCTCCGTCGCCACCTCCTCGACCGTGACCTGTTTGGCACCGCTCTGGGGGTGACCACGGCCCGAGGCGTGGCTCGTCTTGGACGAGGCAGTGTTGGCCTTCTCCTGGATACCCGTGGCCTTGGCCGCCTTCTTCTCGCGGCGCTCGCTGGTCGCCTTTGCGTCGGATTTGGTCGAGGAGGTGGGCATAGTGGTCGCTCGCTTTTCGGCCTTTGTCGAGGTGCCAGACGCAGCAGACCCAGCCCCGACATCCTCCACGCGAAACGAACCAGGCTTCATCGCATACGGGCTGCTCTTTGTGCGCCGGATCGTCTCCCCAAGCGGATCCTCCCTCTTCCCACCATCCCCCTCCCTGCCCCCCTCACCACCATCCCTCAACTTTCTCTCCCGCCTCTCCTTCTTCTTCTCCTCCCTCGCCCCACACCTCCCACAAACCCCCTCCCCACCCTCCACAGTCCGCGACCTCAAAATCCCACACCCCCCACACCACTCCCTCTCATCAACCTTCTCATCCACCCCCTCCTCAAACTCCCCCTTTCCCTCCTTCCCCCTCCTCCCCTCCCTCGCCACCCTCTCAAGCCTCTTCCTCTGATAGTACCGACACCTGCTACACAAACTCAACCTCACCCTCCCCCCTTGCTTAGCAGGGTGCAGGTCATGGTACCGTCCTGATCTGCGCTCGCCGCAGCCGAAGCAGGCGTGCCAGGCGGGCTCATCTTCATCATCTTCTTCATCTTGGTAACATTCCTCGCAGTCGCTGCCACACTCGCGCTGGACGACCTTGCCGCGGCTGGTTTTGGTGGTGGCGACGGTGGTTTTGGAAGTGGTAGGCTTTGGTTTGGCCGCCGCGCGGCGGGAGAAGTCGAGGATGAAGCGGTAGCGCGTCTTGATGCCCGCGCCCAGGCCGCGACCTTTTTCGTCGGGGGCTTCGACTTCTTTGGTCCTGGAGGGGAGAGAATAACATAGTGAGCCGGAGCTGGGGAAGAAGGGGGGGAGAAAACAAATGAGAAGATAAGGCAAACTTACACTGCGAAATACATGGTCGCCCGTCGAGCTCGATGGAGCTTACTTCGACTTGCCAGAGGGATGTGCCCGTGGTAGAAGAAACAGAAGAAACAAGAGAGCAAGATATGGTTGTGGTCAACGACAGACAGAGAGTTGAAGAAGAGAAGACCAACACCACAATGGGAGTATTGAGCGCAAAAAGGCTCAAAAAAAACAAAAAAAAACAGAATAGACACCGGTATCTCGACAGAAAGTGTGCAAATTTTCACACAAAGTCGCCGCGCCGGATTCCAGACACTGGGATTGTGTGGTCGCGCGCCGAGAGTTGGGGGTGGTGATGGTCGTGTGGGAGGGCGTGATGTGTTGGCCAGGGTGTCAGGAGGCGAGAAAACCCGGTCTCTCAACTTGCATTCATCGACCGTGTTCAATACCGACACACGACACAGCTTCACAGACCAGACGGTAGTCAACAAGCCAGGTGCGGGCACAAAACTGCATCCCTCCACGATGTCTTTCTCACCCCCCATGGTTCGCTGCACTCTGAACGTGTACGTAGTACCCCACCAGCCAGATTCATTTTCCCAAACCGTATATTGCCAGCTGACAAGAGAAAAAAAGACCAAGAAATCGGCTCTAAAACATCGTTATACACAGGCAGACTGCTCACTGCCGTCGCCCCCTTAATCCACACGGAGAACCCTCGGGCCACGCTTCTTCATGACCTTCTTCTTCTTGTGCCCGCGGTCAAACGCCGCCGCCGACATGTGGTCGCGCCCGATGTTGTCGAGGTCCTTGACCTTGTAGATACGGATGATCCAGTTCTCGCTGGTAAAGGCCTCTTCCAGCGTGCTCAGTGTCGGCCCGACGTCCGGCAGGCGCACGTTCCTCATACGGTCGACGGCCTGGCCGGCGGGGAAGAGGTTATTGTAGTTGTAGTACGACATCTTGTACCTGTTGACGTAGTTAGTGCCTGCCGAGTCTCGATACCGGGGTGGGAATACTCACATCAAGCTGTTCTTCATGGTCTCGGTGGCCTCGCCGTCGACCCGGTACTCGCCCCGGGGCGTGAAGAAGGAGCGCTCGCTGATCTCGTCGGGCCAGATGCCCTCGGCGATGCGGACCATCCACAGGAACTTGTTGATGTCATCGCCCGAGTAGCCCAGAAGACCGCCAAAGACGACCAGCACATAGTCGACTTCGTGTTGGCGCATGATCGGGTAGCTGACCTCCTCGCTCGAGCTCATGGCCTTGCCCACCGTCGCGATGTGCGTGTTGTTCCACGTGTTGTTGTCCACGAGCGTCGGCCGGTCGGCCATGCCGCCAATCTGGTAGCCGTAATCCCACCACGACATGATCTTGGCGTCCTCGCGCGTGTTCTGACGCAGCCACTGGTACGCCTCGCGGTAGTCGTCAATGATGTGCTGGCTGCCGTCGGGCATCCTGCTGGCCAAGACGACCGAGGGCGACGAGTACGCGTTGGACGTGACCCAGGTGCAGTGCAGGACAAACAGCAGGAGGTAGACGGCCAGGGCCGAGACCACCATACCCTTGCCCCAGAGCCCGTACACGCCCACAACCGGCTTGCTCGTCGCCTTGAGGCCCGACTTGGATGCCTTTTTCCCCTCGGCGCCCTCCACGGTCTGGCTGTCCTCGGGCTTGGGCGACTTCCTGTTGAGGTACGTGTCGAGGAGGGTCGAGACGGCAATGGCAGCGGCAACGCAGACCACGGGAGTGAGCGTCAGCATCAGACGGACCATGACGCCGGCAAAGTAGCTGCCGAACAGGGCATAGACGACGATGAAGACATGCTCATCGGCCAGCTGCTGGAAGCAGAGGTAGACACCGACGGGGAACAACCAGATGAGCATGTTGAGGTCAAAAAAGAAGGCGGGCCAGGCAGTCGGCTGGTGTTCTGAGACGGAGGCGATGATGGGGATGTGGATCTTAGCGTAGCTCGTATCCCAGAGCGAGTAGAAGCGGCCGCCCCAGGGGGCGATGATGCCGGCGCTGGTGGCGATGACCAGACCCAGCAGGCCAACACCGAAGGTGCCGCCGGCAAACAGCCAGAGGAAGGTCTGGAACTGGCGGCTGGGGATGGCGGAGCGGATATAGTCGAGGAAGGCGAGCAGCTGCAGGAAGCCAAAGATACCTGGGTCGTGTTAGCGGGCCGCTTGTCGAATACAGAAATGAAACTAAACTCACCCAGAGCGGGCATGTGCTCGCTGGTCTTGACAGGCAGGAAACCGACGAAAGGAATCTGCATGCTAGCAAGTGTTCCCAGGGCATACCAGGTAGTGTATGCAACATACAAGCGGGTACTGTAGCGGCCCATGCAGATGAGGACGAAGGCGTGCAGGGGCAGGAGGCAAGTAATGAAGGCATAGCCGCCCCACGAGGCCACCATGTAGCCGTAGAAGAGGGCGCAGAGGGCGCCCCACAGCATGGAGCCCTGCTTGAGGGCCTTGATCCAAAGGAAGAAGGTGAAGACCAGCAGGAAGATGGCGATGGCCTCGTTGTCGTAGCTGCCGGCGACGGAGCGGGAGATGTAGCCAGGGGTGATGCCCATGAACAGGGCGGCCAGGAGACCGGCCGAGGACGACGGGGTCATTTCGTTGGTGAGGAGATAGGCCGCGATGGCGGTCAGGCCCGAGAAGGCCGGGGCGAGGAGGACGCAGATATTCCGGATATCGACGGGGATGGTCAGGGCGCGCAGGGCGTGGTAGATGACGCCGCTCGTCACCATGAGGCCGGGGTAGAGGGTGCCGCCCGTGACGCGGCCGAGGGGGTGCCATGTCCGGTCATCGAACCAGTCCCAGAAGTTGTAGAAGCCGTTCGCGACGAGGTACTTGGTGGCGCGGAAGTTGAACCAGGGGTCGACTAGTCAGAGGGGAGGAGGTCAGTGTCTCAGCCGAGGAGGGATGGGCGTGGAGAGGCGAGGTGAGTTGGCTCGAATTGGGGTGTCAACGAGATGGGAGGGAGGGGAGGGGAGGACCAACATTCGTGGATGATGCTCTCGAAACCTGCACAAGCACGACTTAATTAGCATACAATGAGCTCCAAGGATGGATGCACCGTGCGATTGGGGCGCAATGGGGTCGCGAGCCCGGCCATCCGAGCTCGGACGATGCCATCGCCAACCCACACACCAATAGAGGACAGGACACGTACGGATCACGGAGAACAGGCGGCTGGCCACGGCCGCGCCAGCAATGAGCGCGAGGATGATGACCCGCAGCACGCTGCGGGTGCTCTTCCCCTTGCCCGCGCTGGCGAGTGCCTGGAGCGGATCGGCCGACATGGTGGCCTTTGGTGGGTGATGGTGCCTCTCGCCAAGGTTCAGTTCATGGAGTTTAGAATCCAGGAACAGATGCAGCAACAGCAGCAGCAGCTTGCATCGGCACCTGGAGAGGACAGTTTGGAGCTTCGACCCAAAACGGCAGGGGTCTGGCCTTGGCGTGCTTCGGGGCTGATTGGCACTGCGCAGCATGGCCAGCCCTGTCGGCGATGCACTCACCGCCCGGCAGAACTCCAAATAATTGTAGGGGGAAGGGACTTTCAACAACAGCATTGGTGTGAGTGAGGAGAGAAGTTGCCGTGTTCACATTTGGCCTTCCTCAAGTGAGCCTGGCTGAAACTTGAGACTGGAGGAGAGACGAACGAAATGCAACTCATAAATAACCCCAAGTCAACATATCTCCCCCGCTTAATCTTCTATCCCCCAGAACAGAATAGGTGAGTCGATGGTGGGCGCGCAGAGAGTTTTGACAAGACCAGGCCGGATTACCATGGGCACAGCCGCCATATCACTCCAAGAACCGAGCACGAGGACGAGGACTGGGCCGCCATGAACCGGCTTGCATGAGGCAACTGTATCATATGCGGTATCTGGCGGGGTGTAACATGGGCCACGAGGCCGTCCACATCGACCAGAGGGCCCACGACTCGGCGCCTCTCGAGGCTTGGCCAAACGCCCACACGCAAACCCAGCAGGTATCATTGGGGGGTACATCACCACTAGGGGTCGCACTCGAGGTTGGTGTTCAGCGCTGCCCTTTCATTTGGCGGTGGTATTAGATACCTAGCCGCGACCGAGAATTCATTGCCCTCGTATAACACCCCAAAACCGGAAAGCAGAATCCCTGGGATGATGCAATGTGCCGAGTGCCAAATGTTTTAAACCGCGCCGGAAGTGCCCCAGATACAACCATCCCATTACCCATGAAACCGACCTTACGCAGCCTAGACAGCCCAGTCAGCATGTGTCCACCGCATGGATCCCATGGCCCAGATAGGCCACCTCTCTCTTCCATCCTCCCCCCTGGGGGCCTTCATCGTACCTTGACGGCGAACTTCCGCTGGGGGAAGTGCGTTTGGCGCTTCTTGGTCTTCTCCAGAACTCTCGAGGCGTCCTCCTTGGACAGGCGGCGGCGGATGGCGCGGGTCTGCTTGGCACGGAGGTCGAGGGGGATGTACTTCTTGTTCTTGTAGAACAGGCGGAGCTGGGCACGTTGCTTGGCGTTGATGACGGTGAGGACGCGGGCGATCGACTTGCGGATGTCGTGGCTGTTGGCAGAAAAAAGAAGCACATGTCAGCCCGACGCTGCCCCCAACGCCGCCATTGTCCCTCCAAATCCACCCTGTCCTTCGCGAATGCGCCGCGTCGCGCTCGGGTTGTTCGGTTCGACATACATCTTAGTGAGCTTGGTGCCCGAGGAGACGATCTTCTGGATGCGGAGCTGGCCCAGCTCCGTCTTGAGCTCACCGAGTTGCTTGGTGAGCTCGTCCTTGTTCTTGGACCATAATTGGCCCGCCTTGACCTTGCTGGAAGACTTTGACATGACGGTCAGCACCTTTGTTCGCCCAAAGTCGCAAAGTTGGAGGGGTGCGGTCGGCTCGAGGCGATGACGGAGGGAAAGGAGGAAGCCGAGAATGACTTGATCGTCGAATCAGTCAGAGAGAGGGCCGTAGGGAAACTTACCATTGTGAAAGATTTGGTGTCGAGTCAAATGGACGATGGGCGACGATTCCTTTGACGGCGACGGGTCTTCGGTCGTTGGAAGGGAACAGCCTCTCCTGCCACTCGCGTCCTAACAAAATCTGAGTGGTGTGGATGCGCAAAATGTCAGACAGGGCGGAAAACCCTACCAGGGAAAGTGGCCCGTGCACGGTGCTGTGGCTCAAAGCTGGGTCCTCCCGCAGTTCCGAAAGCGGTTTAGCTTGGGGTTTGGCTCTTTTCGAACTTGCGCACAACCAGCCGCTCACCCTTTCAAAATCTTGAAGCAGCAGCAAGTCAAGACGTTGACGACCGACCAACGAATTTTACTAATCCACCAAACAGCCAAAGCGCTCACCATGTCGGCCCCTACGACAAAGACCTTTGGCAAGTCGACTCGGTCGGTCCCCCAGCCGTCCGAGAAGGCTCAGAAATGGTACCCTGCTGAGGACGAGGCCAAGCCTCGCAAGGTACGTGGCTGCATTCCGTTTTCCGGGCTGATGATGGGTTGTGCGAGAGTCCTGGGGACGGCAAATTGGGTGGAACTCGGGCTTCAATTCGGTGGTGGGCTGGCTGGAGTTGGCTGGGCGGATGGCCGAGGCGATCCGGATGCATGAGGCGGAACCACCAAGAGGCGGGCGGGAAACGGCGGCGAGGATTCGGCCGAGGAATGGGAGGATGGCAGGACTACGGGAGGATGGGGTTTCTGGGGACGAAACACGATCTTGGGGTTGCGACTCTGATGCTAACGTTGACTGTGTCCTCAGGTCCGCAAGGCCATCCGCGCGTGGGCGCCTCGCACCTCCCTCCAGCCCGGTACCGTCCTGATCCTGCTCGCTGGTCGGTTCCGCGGCAAGCGCGTCGTCCTCCTCAAGAACCTCGAGCAGGGTGTTCTGCTCGTCACCGGCCCCTTCAAGATCAACGGTGTCCCCCTCCGTCGCGTCAACTCGAGATACGTCATCGCCACATCCGTGAAGGTCGACCTGGCCGGCATCGACGAGGCCAAGGTTGAGGAGATCTCGCGGCCGAAGTACTTCACCGCCGAGAAGGCCAAGGAGAAGGCCGGCGAGGACGCCTTCTTCAAGCAGGGAGAGAAGCCCCAGGTACGAGCTGGCAGTCCGGGTGTGGGAGAGTGTGGCGAATGAGCCAAGAGGCAAGACTGACAAGACGCACAGAAGAAGGAGGTTTCCAGCAGCCGGGCGGCCGACCAGAAGGCCATCGACAAGGCGCTGATTGCCAACATCAAGAAGGTCGACCTGCTCGCCAGCTACCTCGCCACCTCGTTCAGCCTCCGCAAGGGCGACAAGCCCCACCTGATGAAGTGGTAGTTGGAGAGGGGCGTGGGGTGATGATAGGTGGTTCGACGGCGCGGTTTACGGTTATGGCTTGGCCACTTGCATTTGGACGTTTGACGGTTCTCGGTCCATTACGGCGTCTGTAATGAGGGTTTACAGTCATCAAGATCCCACAATCACTGGGCTTTGCAGAGGATCGGAGCCATGAACAACAATCGGGTTTTAGAGCAAACGGGATGCCGCTGGTGATTTGTCCACGGAACGACTGTGAACAGGCGCCGGAGGGCAGGAGACACATGCAGCCGGAAACACAGCTGGATGGGCCCCGATTCCAGTGTAAATAAGACCACTGGAGGCATTAGGGTGAACAAAACAAGGAGCAATACCTAACCATGATGACCTGTGATGCGGACAAGCATGTGCACCTTGATGGTGATAGGGGATATGTGGCTGGAAGCCTGGCAAGATCGGATTGTTGATGAGGCGGCGGGCTCATGCTGGCCGACGGCTGGTGGGCTGACGTATGTGCACCGCCACAGCAGCATGCATGTGCTTCATCCCCCCTTCGGCGGGTTGTTCTAAAATTACGGGGGTCTATTTGCAGCATCTGCAATAATTCCAACATCTCGCCCGAGACCGGCACGCTTCTCCATCTTGAATCGGATCATCAGTTTCATCACTTTTGGGTCTGTTGTTGCTCCGTCCGTTCCCATCCCTAACCCTGACCCTGGCTGTGGCGACGACGACAACCCGAACCCGAACCTCTCAAAGAAACAGAACCGGTGGGCCGCACGCAGCGGATCAACGCGCCAGCTACTCCCGTACCCAAAGACGACCCCACACGTCGGCCGGCGACACGCAGTGATCGGATGCAGTTACCTCCCGCCGCCGCTCTGCCCCGTTGATTCGATCCCCCGTCTGTCCATCAGCGCAAAGACACCATGGCGACACCCGCAGGTCAGGGCTGGGCCCAGCTGAGGCAGCAGGCACGGTCGCTGGAGTCGCAGGTATGTAGTCCCCTGAAGCATGAGGGTGAGGGTGAACACGAAGACGGTGGAGATGGAGGATCGCACCTCGGTGATGATGGGGGGGATTGTGCTGACCGCCCGCCCGCCCGTCAGACCGAGACATCGCTACAGACATACTCGCAGTTCTCGACGCAATCGGCCATCCCGCCGAAGCCAACGGAGGAGGAAAAGAAGGCCGAGGCCAAGGTGCAGGAGCTGCTCGACAAGGTAAGCCACCTTCGCCCCCCTCCTTACCAAACCACCACCCGCAGCTGCTCTCGAGCGACAGGAGAGAAGAACGAAAGACTAACTCCCACCCACCCAGCGCGAATCCGTCCTCGCCCACCTCACCCGCCTTCTCAACTCGGAAGCAACCCTCACCTCCTCCGCGCTCAAACAAAACAACCTCTCCCTGCTCCGCTCCAAGCTCTCCGACCACACGCGCGACCTCACCCGTCTCCGGTCCACCCTCCGCTCCGCCCGCGACCGCGCCAACCTCCTCACCACCGTCCGCGACGACATCTCAGCCTACCGCGCGGCCAATGCCGACCCCGCCGCCGCCGAGGCCGATTACATGCTCGCGGAGCGGGCGCGCGTGGACGGCGCGCACGAGGTGGCCGACGGGGTGCTCAGCCAGGCGTATGCGGTGCGGGAGGCGTTTGCGGTGCAGAGGGAGACGCTGGCGAGCGTGAGCAGGCGGATCACGCATGCCGCGGGCCAGGTGCCGGGGATTAACTCGTTGATTGGGAGAATTTCGGCCAAGAAGAGGCGGGATGGGATTATTATGGGGGGGTTTATTGCGGTGTGTTTTTTGATGTTTTGGTTTTTTATGTGAGCGGCGGAGGAGGGACGGTGAGAGAGGGAAGGTGATCTATCGATGGGTTGGGAGATGGGTAAAGAGAGGTGGAGGGGGTTGAGGATGGTTTTCAAGGGGGGGGGGAGGCAGGAGCGGACGAGCCGACCGGGAGAGCATGGCATGGCATGGATGACGAGAGACATGGCACAAAGATAATTGTATAGTTTGGTTGTTGTTATTGCTGCTGATTCTTGGGAAGAAGCATGGCTGGGAAGCGGTGTTTAGGGAGTCTGGAGTTTTTTCTGCGCTGGCCGAGTTCGCCGTTTTTGTACACTCAAGCCCGGGGGGGATGGATGCCAACAGAAAGCAGACGCCGCCGTTCCTCGTTTCGTTCGTCTCTATTTTACAGCCGCAACCTAGTGCTACATGAGTGGTAGTGTTTATACAACGGCATATCCTCGCCGCACGCCAAAAACTGGGGGTATCACGCGCCAAATCTGATCTTTCGCCTGGCCGAAACACAACTCAGCTCTCCTCCGGCTGCTTCCTCGCCAAGGCCACCGTCTTCCTCACATAGTGCGGTCCGACGTTATCCTTGTCCATCTCGCTCAGTATCCTTTCCACCCCCTTGACCAGCCCCTCCTTCTCCCCCGGGTCGGCGGACCCGCTCGCCGCCCAGCGGATGCGGCACTCGTGGTCGACCAGGTAGGTGTAGCCAACCTTGCTGTTGAGCACGCCGATGGACTCGCGGATCTCGTCGGTGATGCCGCGGCGCACGAGGAAGTAGCGGTCCCAGTTCTCCTTCCCCACTTTCCGGCGCAGCGACCCTGAGAACAGGCGGACAAGCCAGGCCTTGAGCATGTCCTCCTCGACGTTGACGCGGACGAGCTGGGCGCGGGCGGGCCCCGCGGCGGCGAGCACGGCGGCCAGGGCCGGGTTCTGGTCCGGGTCGGTGAAGGAGCGGGCCTGGGTCTCGGCCCACATGCTGCTGAAGACGGAGACAACCGAGGCGCGGCCCTCAAGCACCGGGGTGGTGTCGGCAGCGGCGGCGTCGGGGGTCTTAGCCAGGGTGCGGCCGTGGAGGTTGGGGAAGAAGAGCGAGAGGTCGGCGCGGAAGGGCCGTGGCGGGGAGAGGAAGGTCTTGCCCTGGTGGAACTGCAAGTTGCTCCAGTCGCGGAAATAGGGGCGCGAGATCTTGTGTTTGCTGGGGTGAGGGGTTAGCTTAGGTATGAAGGGTGGTATGTAGACTTCGGGAGGGGAGACGGAACGCACAGATACTCGCGCCGCTTCAGGTGTTTGTCATAGTTGGTAAAGTCGGCGTGGCGCTGCTTGAGCGAGCGCTTGTCAACGCCCGTGTTCTCGCCGGCGTTGGGGGGGAAGTTCATGCCGATCGGGCGAGACAGCGGGGTTGGGGTGAACTCCTTGAGGGCCTTGCCGTATGCCCGGGGCGCATGGGCGAGGGGGCTCTCAGCACCGGGGGCGGGCGGGGCCGTGGGCTTGGGCGCGCCGGGAGCGGCTTTCGCGTCCGTGCCGGGGGTCGTCGTTGTGGACGTCGTGGGGGTGGGCGTTGGGGACGGGCCTTTGTCGGCCAGGAGCCGGCCGTAGGACACGCTGAACAACCGCCATTGGCAGAGCAGGCAGGCCGCTGTCCGGGAGCCCGTCCGGATGCCCGTCCGCGTGATCATGGTGGGCACTGGTGGTCAAGCTGGGATGGAACCGGCGCTGGACCTTGGGATGAGCTCGGCTCATGAAGATGCAAGGCCCGAGAAATTTCCAATGCGACGGATCGCTGGCTGCCCCACTTTTCGCTGCCTCCCAGATCGCGATGGGCAGGTCCCCGCAGCGCCCCCCAGGCCCCTCCATCGCTCAGCTGCAGTGGGCCCCGGGACTCGAACGACACCACACACCAGCGCCAACACCAGCGCCAAGGGGCAGGACTCGGCTATCAGCGGTGTCTCGCCTGCCCCTGGAATGCTCGGCTCTCCAACACCATCCACCGAGCACCGTAAGCCGCAGCAAGCCAGCCCGAGCAAGCCCCAGACCAGGATCACGACGTGGTCTCGTGAACCCGTGAGGGCCTGCGCGGGGGATCAATTGATCTGCTTCAAGTTGCTCGACTCCTGAGATGTGATTTCCTCGCCATCCTGACGCTTGGTGATATTTTGCCGTACCTTTGTCGACATGTTCTGGAGCCACAGCACGCGCGCTGTGCGCCAACAATGGCGTGTCTACCGCGGCCTTAACAGGCGAATTGGAGCTGCACCACTCTCGTCGGTCTCCCGGCTGCCCTCCTCGCGATCCCCGCGATCCCCGCTCTCACCGCCAACAGTCAGGGCATTCCACGCCTCGAGGCCACTCCTAGCAGTCAAGCCGGTGCTGCTCGCCGACATTGGAGAAGGTATGCGTTGTTCTTGGGTCCATTGACCCTCTCCCCGCCTCCTCTCGCTGACCACCTCCCCGCAGGCATCGTCGAGTGCGAGATCATCCAATGGTTCGTCGAGCCGGGCGCACGCGTCGAGGAGTTCTCGCCGCTGTGCGAGGTCCAGAGCGACAAAGCCTCGGTCGAGATCACCAGCCGCTTCGCCGGCGTCGTCCAGAAGCTGCACTACGAGGCGGGGGAGATGGCCAAGGTGGGCAAGCCGTTTGTCGACATCGACATCCAGGGTGATGCTGCCGAGGAAGTCGAGACTCCCCAGACGAGCTCAGAGCCCGAACCTCCTGCGCCCTCCCCCGCGGCGGCGACGGTGGCAGCAACACCAGCGGCGCCCATCTCTCCACAAGCCGGGACACCGCCCGCGGCCCCCAAAGAAAAGGGCAAGTGTGCCACCCTCGCGACGCCCGCGGTCAGGCACCTGTCCAAGGAATTCAAGGTGGACATCTCCGAGATAGACGGCACGGGCAAAGACGGCCGGGTACTCAAGGAAGACATCTACAAGTTTGTCGAGCGGCGCGATGCGAAGTCCACCCCGATACCCGCCGCCGTACCCGCCGCCCCCTCCACACCACCCACCCCGGCGGGCGGCGTCTTCTCACCCTCCGCCCCGACCGCCGGGCCCCAACAAGAAACCCCCGTCGCGCTCACCCGCACCCAAGAAATGATGTTCAAAACCATGACCCGATCCCTCGCCATCCCGCACTTCCTCTACGCCGACGAAGTCGACTTCACCGCCCTCGTCCAGCTCCGGCGGCGCCTCAACGCCGTCCTCCCTCCGGCCCAGCCCGTCACAAAACTCTCCTACCTCCCCTTCATCATCAAGGCCGTCTCGATGGCCCTCTACGCGCACCCCGTCCTCAACGCCCGCGTCGACGTCGACGCCGCCACGGGCAAACCCACCCTCGTCCACCGCAGCCACCACAACATCGGCGTCGCCATGGACACCCCGTCCGGTCTGCTCGTGCCCGTGATCAAGAACGTCGGCGCCCTCAACATCCTCTCCATCGCGGCCGAGCTCGCCCGGCTGCAAGCCCTCGCGGCCGCGGGGCGGCTCTCCCCGCAGGACATGACGGGGGGCACCATCACGGTCAGCAACATTGGCAGTATCGGGGGCACGTACCTGTCGCCGGTGGTGGTGGAGAAGGAGGTGGCGATTCTGGGTGTGGGGCGGATGCGGACGGTGCCGGCGTTTGAGGAGGGAGGAGACAGGGTGGTGCGGAGGGAGGTGTGTAATTTCAGCTGGAGCGCGGATCATAGGGTTGTTGATGGCGCGACGATGGCCAGGGCGGCCGAGGTGGTCAGGGGGATTGTGGAGGAGCCGGATGTCATGGTTATGCATCTGCGCTGAGGGGGGTTGGGTTGGGTTGTTGTCTGTCTGCCTGTTTGGTTGGGTTGAGCTAGGGGGTTGTTGTGGTGGGTGAGCCGTCGTCTGGGGTGACCTCGTTGACATTGACTACGGCGGTGGTGGTGGCAGCGATGGCTGCGTCGCATGCGGCCCCAGAGTTGGGCATCAAGCAGGAACGCACACCTCCGGAAGAGGAGGGAATTGCAGATGGGGATCGATGCCCTACCAATTCATCCAGACGCGTGCGCACTCCCCCTTTCTGGGGGGCTGGACTCGCTTCGCTTAGCCGGGTCGTTCGTGTAGGAGTTGGGCTGGGCGCAGGACAGGCATGGCGGGGGAGGGGCAGATGGAGGGGTATTCGGAGGAGGCACGGCGGGGTGTGTATTCGGAGGAGGAGGCGGAGGCACGGAGATGGAGAGGGGCAAGCAAGCGAACCCGATGCAAGGCGATGCGATGCGATGCGATGCGGTGTTTATTTATGGGTTGACTCTCTGCATAGACGCATTTTTATACACGGTAGCAGGCCAGTCGGTTTCTTGTTGAATAGACACCTACCTCTTGTCTGCCTCCACAGTACCTTACCGATGTGCATCCATCCCCAAACCGGGCACTGAGGCATCTAGAAATAACTGGCGAGGGAGGTCGACGGGCTGGAGCGACGCCCCGAAATCCCGCAACCAAAAAAACGCACGCTGCCGCATCGAGTATTCTTTCCTGGACCGAGGCTGAAATCCTCCTTCCCCTTGTCCACGGTTCCAATGTGCTGTGCTTGTGGCCCCGCGCGCAAGCGCAAGCGGCATCGGTTGTTGTCACCAACCCAAACCAACCCAGATCTTGTGGGACCAGGGGTTGAAGGGGGGGGGGGGTTGCCTGCCCTGTGTTCCCCCTGCCAGACTTGCAGCCCCACGAGGGATGGCACCCCGGCTACGTCAGATCAGGCGAGGTCAGGCCCAGGGGTCGCAGCGCTGCTGGAGTTGCAGTTTCGTTTCGTTTCGTTTGAATGCCTGGTTTAGGCCTCTCCTGCCTTTTGCTTTTTGTTGCTTTTTTTGAACTCTCTTGCCAGGGCCGGGCAGGGCATGCAAGCCCAGGCACACCGCCCGCCTGCAGGTCGCGGCTTCCGGCCACCGAGGCTTGCTGACCGGCCGACCGAGAGACGACCGTGAGCCGCGTGATATTCTCTCTCTCGCTCTCGGCTACCTGCGTCAAAGACAACACAGGCAAGGTCCCTCGTCGGGGGAAGGAGCCTTTCCTTCGGGGCCGCGCGCGCTGGAATAGACATCAGCAGGGTGCTATCCCCCCACCCCCCAAGCCCCCGCTTGCTTTACCCCTCCCCTCCCCTCACCCCTCCCCTCCTCCGCTTCCAGCGGGACGTTGGGTGTGTCATATACAGGCCCGAGTCCACACCGGTAGTGCGGTTGGCGTGTTGGCGAGCGGTTGTGGTTTTCGGGACGGGACAGAAATGGAGTTGCCTGCAGTAAGTGCATGTGAGGGGCAGGTGGGTGGGGTTGGCTGCGGCGGCGGCGGTGGTGGTGCGTTGGTCCACACTGGCCGCCCGCCCGCCTGCCTGCCTTCTTACTTGATATACATCCAGAGCAAGATACAACCTGGCGGGTTGTTAATATGGGCTCGGATGGGATGGGATGATGGCACGGGATGGGATGTCCGCTGTCGTCGTCCCCCTACCGGGCGTTTCCCCCCAGCCCCGCCGGCTGACCGGCTGCCGGGCAGCAGCACAGCGGTTGGCTGATTCCTCGTTGCCTGGATGCAGTCACCGGCGGGGGGACCTGAGGTGGGGTTCGTAAGGTTGTCTCGCCGTTGGCTCGGTCTGGCGCCAACCCGCGTTTCCCGTCTCGTCTTGCCGTGCATTTCGCGGTTGCGGTGCGGTGCGGTGCGGTGCGGCGCGGTGCCATGGTGGCGCACCGAACGCTGGGCCGATGATGAAGGGTGCAGAGTCTCGCCGAGGGTGTAGTAATGGACCACCAGCGGCCCATGTCATACGTCCCCCGCCCCCTTCCCCTCGTCTCCATCCCGTTGCGTGGCCTCAGGAGGGAGGATCCCGCTCCTCCAACTCGAGTTCGACGCGATGTGATGCGATGCGCGCCCTCCTCGCCCGCCCAGCAACCCCGCGTCCCGGAAAGGGCAACTCCGAGGAAAAGCTGCAGGCGGCCGAATGAGAGAAAGATACCCAAAAAGTGCAGCAATGTTGCATCTTCCTGTCTCTCTTGCTGACGCCGCGGGGGCCCCGTGGCCAGCCCGCTCGGCAGTGGTTTCGTGAGATTCCGTTCGTGGGAAGTTGGTCCCTCGTGATCCCCACGTCCTGCATCCTGGAGGTGGTGTGGGCGTGGAAGTGTGTTGTCCAGGCTGGGGAACTTCAGCCCACTCGCTCAGCTACGAAAAGGGGGAGGGGTGTTAGGTTGAATCGAGTCCGACGACGTGCTGGGTGTGAGATTGAAAATGGGGGGGTGCGTGCCAATGAAGCCTGCTTGTCGTCCCCTGCGTGGAACTGGGGTAGCTGGATGCTAAGATCGCTGGTTTGTGAGCAAAGCCCCAAATCTCCATTTGGGTGGGCAGCCATGAGCAGTCGTCATCTCGTTCCAATGGGGGAATATGTAAGCGTTGCTGGCGAGAAATCACTTTGGCTGGGGATGGAAACCTGTGTTTCTGTGGCTGGGTCAGGCAAGGCAGGGATAGACATGAGAATCCCTATTGCGCGGTTAGCTGAGTCCGAACAAAACAAAATCACACCCGGCTGGAAGCAAGGATGGGGGTGAAACTCTTCGTATTTGAAAAGCCGACTGCTGAGACGACACAATCACCGACCAACCCATCGCTCTCTCCACCCGCTATTGCCAAATCCCTTTTGAAACGCCTGTACCCGGAGACAGCGGCTCTGCAGCCTGCTGCCCAGTCATGCAAGTGAAGCCCATCCGGCGTGGCAAGATGCACCTTGCCAGCCTTCCCAATCCCTTGCCCGTAGAGTACGCCCTGAGCGGAAAACACAAAAAGAAAATATCAAGACAACCGAGAATCTCGTAACCGAAAACCAAATATCCCAACTCCAGATCCCAATGCAGTCGTATGGTAGTGTCGTCCTTTCCACGAACCGACGTATTATCAACGCCAAGCAAGCACTTGATGCCGCGTTCTCCTCCCTTCCTTACTTCCTCCTCTCCCTTGTGTTCATAAGACGACTTCTCACTGGCTGCTCAACCTGATATCGTCCATGGTGGTGAGGACACGGTCCAGGGCGTCGGCCATGACGGCCTCAGGCGAGCGGGTGACGTCGACGGTGATAACATCGACCTCATCGGCGTTGGGGCGCTCGAGGATGTCGAACTGGCTGTGGACCATGTTGGCGCTCATGTAGTGGTTCTTGCGGGCCGAGACGCGCGCCAGGAGCACCTCCTCGGGGGCGTCGAGGTAGATGAAGTGGAGGTGGAGGTTCGGGGTGAAGTAAGGCGCCACGCGGATGACGTCGCGGTACTTGCGCTTGAGGGCCGAGCAGGTGAGCACGACACCGTCGTTGCCGCGGTCGAGCTCGCGGATCGACGCCTCGCGGAGCGCCGTCAGCCAGTCCCACCGGTCGGCGTCCGTGAGCGGGATGCCGGCGCTCATCTTGTCGATGTTGGACTTGGTGTGGTACTGCACGAGGCGGGTCAGCAAGATACGCCCAGCCAAAAAAAAACCTGAGGCAAACGGAAATCGGGCAAGGCAGCAACGTACCTCGTCGCCCTCAATGAAGGGCACCCGGAGCACGTCGGCAATGTGCTTGGCTACTGTGCTCTTGCCGCAACCTGCGGGGCCGGTAACGAGCCAGATGTGTTGCTGGGTGGCGGGGGAGCCGTTAGAGGGGGTTGCGCCGTTGGCCATGATACCGTTGGAGAGAGGAGAGGGGAAGCGGGCTCCCCCAGGGGAGGGAGGAATGCTTTGGCGTCCAGACGACATGGTTCCAGAGGATGAAGGGCGCTGTCCATTGACTGCCACCGAGGTGTTGTAGGAAAGCATTGTTCTGGCGGGGGAGGAGGGGGGTGTTGGGTGGGGAGAGGCGAGAGCGTCTTGGTTGTTGGGATGAAGAGGGGAGGGGAGGAGGGTCGGCCGCAAAAGTGTCACCGGGAAAAACGGAGGGGCGCGTGGTTATTGCAAGTGCATACCGCAGCAGGCGAGAGTGTGAATGGGCGAAGACCGGCTGATGACGAGCGGGAAAAGATGGGAGGGAGAGAGGGTTTTTTGTTGTGGTGGTGGCAGCGGAGCAGGAGGTGGGTGGCGGGCGTGTAAGTGACTGAGTGAGAGCGCGAGCGCTGAGTGGGACGGATTGGGATGGACGCAGCGCTACCGAAACGAGCAAGTGGGGGGGCGTGGAGGACGAGGTGGGGGAGCAGGAATTGGCCACGGGACCAGGCGAGGGCAAACAGCGTTCTCTCTTTCCTTCGACAGAAAGAGAAGGCGATAGAATCTTCGAGACAAGACACGGGCAGATATATCAATCAAAAAGACCAGAATCACGAGAGGGGGGTTGCAGGCCAGCGGCGGGCCGCGGGTGCTTTATTTATACCGGACAGAGAGGGTCAGTCAGACTCATCATCCAGCTGCTAGACAAGCAACCCGACCCAGGCGGGAGAGGGCGCGGGCAGGCAAACCCGCGGACCTGACACCGATGACCTAACGTTTTCCCCGATCAGGCCCAGGCCGCAGTCTGGGGCGTAGGGGTCCCTGACCTAATTTTCAGCCATTTGCCATCCATGGCCTATCCATGCAGAGCCCGCCCCAGTTCATTCCCGAATCCATCGCATGCATGGGCGCTCATGGGTCCTCAATGGCCGCTGATGCGCGCTGATGGGCTGCTTCCTGGAGTGGGCCGCTGCAGCTCCGCGTGCTCTCAGGTCTCATCGTTCGCGGGGTGAATCTCACACAAATCTCACCAAAACAATAACCCCATTGGTGCTCGGACGGGCTGGGTCGGGCTTGGACAGGCTTGGACGAGTCGAGCGAGACCCAGAGCCATGACTGGTGGAAATCGGCCCCTTGGCATGGAGGGGGCGTGTGCAGCACCAGCGCCAGGGAGGGTGTCGCGCCAGCCAGGTCTGCGCGAGGAGGTCTCCGCCGGGTGAGGTTGTGGAACTCGGGGAAGGATTTCCCCCCAGGAGCTGCGCGGGATGAGTTGAGGGCACACGGCCGGCAACACTCAGCGGCTTCCCAGCACACGACGTCACTTGGTTGTGCTTTCAGCCTTGTGACGTCGGACTCGAGCTCAGGTTGGGTGGTTCACCAGTGCCCAGTGTGAGGCAGTTGAAATTTGGCCGTCTCAATTTCCAGGCCACCCCTTTCTCTTCCGTGGCCCCTTTCCTTCCGGGGAAACCATTCGTGCTGGTCGAGGGACTCGGTTCTCTCGGTTCTCTCCTACGGCTCCCGAAATGGAAGCGTGTCGTGCCAGAGCAAGTCCGGCACCGATGGGAGGGGGGGGTGACCAAATTTTCGGGATGGCGTGGGGGCCGCCCCAAAAGGTTGGGGGTGCTGCTGACAGCGCCGGGGTCCCAGGCGGCCAGTCGATCCCCACAATTGGATCACCCTCGCCAACCCCCAAACACAGACAGAACAATCCACCCCATGAAAAAAAGCAACAACGCGGGTGTTGGTCCCTCGACTTTTTCTGCCAATCCCCTTCCGGGTTGCCGTGTCATGAAAAAAAATCTCGGTTTCCTGCCCGCAAGTTCCCAGAAAAGAACACAGTCTCATTCCGACTTTTGAGGCAGCCTCATACCCTCTCATGCCTCTCATTTCAGGCTCCTGACAAACAGAAATGACTGGGCTGCGTCCTCTTGGCGGGCCCCAGAATCCCGAGCGCCAACCCCCTCCCTCCCCAGCGGCAGATGGCACCCCAAGGCCGCGTGACACGCCCTGTTCTGCGCAGCCCCATCCCCCCGGGCTTGCCCCTGTCCCACCCGGCCCCAGTGCCGGGAGATGGCTCCGCCGGGTCCAGTCTCTTGGGGGGAACCACCTCCTCGGGCGGCGGAGGCGGCCAGGGCCTCCCCCATGGTTCTGGGCCTCCCCTTGTCTTGAGACAGCTTCCCCCCAGCGAGCGGCCGGAGTGTCGACGCGTTCCTGTTTTTCCGGGGTGAAGCTCGCCGCGTGAGTGTCGAGAAAACTTCCCAAACGAGTGAGGACCAGCAGCTTGGCCGGCAGGATGGGAATCATCCCCCCAGCTTCCCAGCTCTTCGCGTGGCATGTTTCCCGCGCCATGCACACTTTGCCGGGTCTGCCGCAAGGCCTGGCTGGACTGCGGAGGGAGGGGGGGGAGCTGGGAGACGACTCCCCTTGCCCCTGGATGGACTCGTAGACTCTATCTCGTTGCTCCGAACATGGAAGACAGCGATGTGCAACTGAACAAGGCTCTCCATGAACCCCCAACAAGCACCCTCACCGCTCAATGCTTGGGGGTTGGAAGCAGGATGATGACAAGTCGCTGGCCGAGACATGAGCCACTTGCGGCCCCAGGATCGTCCTGCACGTGCTCGAATCCATCGAAGTGCATCGGCATCCTGATGCAGGTGAGCCATTGCGGTCCCTGTTCAGCAGCCCGACGACAGCCCCCAACGGCGCCGGCCCGGGTTTCTCACACGGCAGGTCTGCCGAAAAGGGGTCTCAAGAAGCAAGAAAAGAATGCGGCAATAATTCCATCCCATCCCAATCACGACTGCAGCGCGAAGGGTGGGTATCGGCACGCTCCGCGAACGACCAGCTCTCGGTGTGTCAGTTCGGCTCGCTTGGCATCAGAAACGAGGCGTCTGGGTGGGTGTTGTTCATGTCACTAACCGCCGGGATGGAGCCTCACCGGTTGCCTCCTCCTGCCCGAGTCTCCAGAGAGAGAAGTTCCAGACGAGACGCCGAGTGCCCGTCCCTTAACACGACGCATCCACCCATCCACCCCTTGGCCAACCCAAGGACGTCCATTTGTGGTCCATCCCCAAGAACCGAATTCCCTGGTGTGGTTCGTTTCGTTCCCCGCAACTGGCCAGGCAATGGTTTGGGCAGCTAAACCTCCATGCCCCCCCAGCAGCCCCATCCGTGCGTCGGCTATGGGAGCGAGGCCCCCTTTCTCGGCGCTAACTAACGTGGCAGGACAACCATGACAGACAGGGCGGATGATCTCCCAGGGCGGGCTGGCTGCCGGGGCTCTTCGTCCCCACGGAGCCGAATCAAGAAACCTTGGTTTGCGACATTACGACGCACCATCGTCGCGGCCAACCAAACCAGCCAACCAACCAACCATGAAGGAGGTTGGGTGATGACAGAGTGTGGTTCGAGCTAACTCACTACATAGTACTGCCACGGGAGATCAAAACCCCCCTCCATGCTTGATGACCTGGTTGTCCCTCGGATTCATGCATGCGAAGTCGAGGACGCAGCACTGGGTGTGGAGCAAGCCAGGGCGCGGCAACGAGGTTCCGGGCGGGTGTCCCTGCAGTTGTCCGAGTTCGATGGCCAGGCACGGTGCCACGACTGCGCTGATCAGGTGCCAGCGTCTTCCTTTGTTGGGGTTGCCCTCTTGCGGCAGGGGAGAGCTCCCGTCTGCCGAGACTTGCATGGAGCAGCTGACTGAGATTCTCGATCCAGCTGGGGGGATCTGTTGCATCTCATCCCCGGGCCGCTCATATTTGGCCGCGTTTGGAGCACCACGGCCGCCAGCATGCCATTGAGCAGTTTGAGGCCCCCGGGTAGGCCGCGAAGGAATGCAATAATACATCGCCTGTATTAATTGCGGGTGTTGTCTGGTTTCAAATCAGGGGTTTTTCTCATGAGGCCGCAGCCATGGCATTCCAATTCCAGGTTTCCAGCACTTCTTAGCCAAGCGATGGCCCCGCCGTGAGGAGCTGCAGCTTGTCATTGCCTGCCCCTCCAAGGGAAGCGGCCCCCTCAAGTCACGTCACCCTCCTCTTCGCCTGCCAATTCAAGTCCAATTGAACCCCGACCCCCTCGCACCCATCTCCAGACAGTTGAAAGTCTCCAGCGGACCCTTCTAGCAGTGGTGACGAGATGGTAGCTTGCACCTTCCTCAGTATTGTTGTTCCTTCTCCTCTGGGGGGATCGGGCGCACCCGCAACAGGGGCTCGAAGCGGAAAGAGCACGTGTGGAAGGTGGGGCTGCAGCCAGTAGCAGGACGCGTCCGGCGCCCTTTTGGGCAGCTGCGACGCATGCGGAGGGCGGGGTGACAGGGGCAGCTGCGGGTTGTGACGGGTTGGAGCTGCGAGATACAGAGGGAAAGAGTGTAGGTTGGCACGCAGTTGCCTGGTGATCCATTGCGCATCGTTCGTCCGAATGCCTTTTTGCTTCCAGGCCCGCCGAGCATCGCGCGGTCTGAGGTCCAGCTTGTCATTGTCTGTGCCCTTATCCAGCTCGTCCAGCAGCTCGTACTCCAGCTCGTTCTCCCGTTTCTCGTCAAAAGGCCCGTCTCCGGTCCTGCGATCGACTGCTGCCGCTGCCCTCCAGCTCCCCGCCGTCCGCGTACCCCTCCCCCTCCCCCTCCTCCAGCACCACCAGCCCCGCCGTCTCTTCACCATGAACGCCCAGGAGCTCTCTCAGTACCTCGCCGACGCCCCGCCCGCCGTCGTCCGGCTCGAGATCGAGAAGCACTTTACTCCCCTGTCGGACAAGCAGAAGCGCTACGCCCACTTCATCAGCAGGCACGCCATCACCCCCGCTTCATCTTCCTCTTCCCCCGCTGACCCCCCGCCCCAGGGCCTCGTTCGCCGGCACCCGCATCGTCCTGCGCCAGGTCTCGCCCGAATCCGAGCACATCTACGACCTCATCCTCGCCCTGCACAAGACCGCCGCTGGCGACTGGAAGGCCCTCGCTGACAAGGCTGGTGTCGACGAGGCCGGACTTTCGGCTTTCCTGCAGTACGCCGCCCAGTTCCTCGGCAACGGCGGCAACTACAAGAGCTTTGGCGACTCCAAGTTCCTGCCCCGCTGTGACGCCTCCGTCTTCGCCTCGCTCGCCGCCACCTCCCCCGACGCTGACGCGCACTACAAGGCCACCAATGGCGCCATCTTCTCGGCCGACAAGCCCGGCCTGCTCCACCTCGGCTTCACCGACGATGGCCACCTGACGACCTACTACCCGGGCTCCCCCGGAATCACCAAGGAGGAGATTGCCGCCGTCTCCAAGTGGATGGCAGCGAAGGGCCTGCTCCCGGAGAACACGAGGCTGCGCAAGACCGACGCCGGTGTCTTCGAGCTGCTGATCGCTTCGGGCGCTACAAACGTCCCCAGCACCGGCGGTGATATTGGCAAGGACACCGAGTATGTCCTCGGCGAGGGCCCTCTGGAGGGCAAGACTCTCAAGTTGGTGTACGGGGACCACGCCAAGGAGATGGCCGAGATCGCGGCGTTCATCAGGAAGGCTGCCGAGAATGCCGAGAACGAGACGCAGCAAAAGATGCATCTCGCCTACGGTGACTCGTTCGACGGCGGCTCGCTGCTGTCGTTCAAGGACAGCCAGCGGCACTGGATCCGCGACCAGGGCCCCATGGTGGAGTGCAACATTGGGTTTATCGAGACGTACCGCGATCCCGCTGGTGTTCGTGGAGAGTGGGAAGGTTTTGCCGCAGGTGAGTTCCCCAAACTGTCCAAGACTGTGGTGGGAGAAGTCCTTGCTTACCAGTGCCGTAGTTGTCAACCGTAAGCGTCCTCTCCAGTGTCATCCCTCAAGACGCCATCCAGCACACTAACACAAATAATCAGTCGAGCGAACCCGTGCCTTTGGGGAGCTCGTGCGGGCTGCCCCCGACCTGATTCCTCTGCTTCCGTGGCCCAAGGACTTTGAGAAGGACAAGTTCCTCTCGCCAGATTTCACCTCTCTGGAGGTTCTGTCGTTCGCTGGTATGTTTTGGGTGCTCGGTGGGATGATTTGGTCGTTGCGGGGGCCGAAACTAACGGTGGCCACCTAGGCTCTGGAATCCCCGCTGGCATCAACATGTATGTCCAAAAGAGCTGTTTCCCATATGATGAGGGGTGGTTAGCTAACCCCTGGACAGCCCGAACTACGACGACATCAGGCAACAAGAGGGCTTCAAGAACGTGAGCTTGGGTGCGTCTCCAGCCTCCATATATTCACGTTCACGTTCACCAGATGGGAGGCTGACATTCTACAGGCAACGTCCTCAGCGCCAAGGCGCCGGATGAGAAGATTCCCTTCATCCGCGAGACCGATCTCCCCCTGTTCCAGAAGTGGCGCGATGCGGCGTTCGAGGTGCAAGTCGGGCTTCACGAGCTTACGGGTATGTTGCAGTCGTTAAGGTAGCTGAAACATCTTGCTAATCCTGCGCTTGTAGGCCACGGCTGCGGCAAGCTCCTTCAGGAGACCTCTCCTGGCGTCTTCAACTTTGACGTCGTCAACCCGCCGGTCAGCCCCGTTACAGGCAAGCCGGTCACTACCTGGTACAAGCCCGGCCAGACGTGGGGTTCCGCGTTTGGCGGTCTTGCTGGTGCATACGAGGTGAGACCTTCCTATCTCCCCCTTTTCCGGCGATCCCTTACTCACAGCGTGTTAGGAATGCCGTGCCGAGCTTGTTGCTATGCACCTTAGGTGAGTTTGTCCACAAAGCCGCTTACCGTATCCAACTCTAACGTGTCTCAGCTGCGAGTTCTCCGCTCTCAAGATCTTTGGCTTCGGTGACGGCACCACCAACATGGACGGCGAGGCGGGCGATGTCCTCTACACGGCGTACCTCAGCATGGCGAGGGCTGGCCTGACTGCCGTCGAGTTCTGGGACCCCAAGAGTCAGAGGTGGGGACAGGCGCATTGCCAGGCTCGGTTTGCCATCCTCAAGGTAAGTTTCTGTGTTTGCGTGTGCGACAGTGGCGGAGCGCTGACACAGCCCAGTCTTTCCTCGAGGCTGGGGACGATTTCTGCAAGCTCGAGTACAAGAACGAGGATCTCTCCGACCTGCAGATCCGTCTCGACCGTTCTAAGATCCTGACCAGCGGTAGGAAAGGTGAGTTTTGCCTGTCAAGAGCAACATTGGGATCACACTAACCGAAACAACTCCCAGCCGTCGCCGACTTCCTCCAGAAGCTGCACATCTACAAGTCAACCGCCGACGTCGAGGCCGGCAGCAAGTTCTTCACCGACATGTCGAGCGTCGGGCTCGAGTACTGGGGCACCAAGGTGCGGGATGTCGTGCTCAAGAACAAGCAGCCGCGCAAGGTGTTTGTGCAGGCCAACACGTTCCTCGACGAGGCGACGGGGCAGGTCAGCATCAAGCAGTATGAGCCGTCGCTTGAGGGGATTATTCAGAGCTGGGCCGAGAGGGATGTTTGATGGGATTGTGTGGATTTGCGAAGTGCGGTAGGATAGTCTTTGTAAAGCCATCTGACACAGATTGAGCCATCCGTGTTGTGTCTGCCTGGTGCCGTTGTGGTTGATGATGTGGTTGGAAATCGGCTTGTTGAGCTGCCAGTCGGATTCCTCAGCCAAATGCCTTCCCCCAATCGTCTTGTTCACAACCCAGTCCCTCTTGTCGAAACCAGTGAGGCACGTCGATATTGGGCTAGTCCTCTAGGAATATGTCCAATCTTGTCGAGTCACAGATTCACGAGATTACAGACGCACGGAATGCAGTGTCAAGATCACCTCAGGACAGGCCAAGCGACGGCATCGACGTGTCGTGGCAGTGAAAGAAACGTGAGCAGGTAGTAAACCCCCTCAGAAGTCATGGTATTTAAACATCGCCTTCCCCTGACATGACATGAGTAAAATAAAAAGGCCGTGCTCGGCGGCTAGGTATATCCTCCTCCCTTTTCCCATCCATCCATCCATCCTATCTTGCCCGTCCATATCGTCCCATCCCATTCCATCCCTTTCCTCTCAATCCATGTTGCCATCCCATCTTCTTTCTGAAACTCGTGTTACCAACCGCCCCGCCCTCCTATTCCCGCCAGTTCCCTCCTTTCCGTGGAGGTGTGGACCAGACACGCTGCCTCCGAGAGGGGGCTGGGCTCAGCCTCCCTTTCGACCCATCCGCCTGGGGGGTGTCGACGCCCGGCTGGATATCCTCCTACCCTCCTCCATCCATGGCTGGGGCCTCGATATCAATCGCCCCCCCCCCCACCCCCCCGTTGTTTCTCGGACATGCCGAGACCGGTTGGGAGCTCGTCAGGGGAGGTGGTCGGGGTGTATACTTTATTCCCCGCGCTCCCGCGCCCCTGCTTGCAAAGACAGCCCCCCCCCATCAACTCTGCCCCAACACACTACTGCTCCCTCCCACCCGCAGCCCCAATCGCGATGCCGTCCTCCCCCTCCCGAAAATGGGTCCGCATGTGCCTCCTCAGCTGGTCCTGCCTGTGAAAGTTTCGGTCACACCCCGGGGCCGAGCAGGCAAAGCGGCCCCTGACCTCGTGGGTGCGCTTGTGCTTGGATAGGTTGGACGACTCGCTGAAGCCTTTGCCGCAGACGGGACACTTGAGGGGTTTGAGGCCTGAGTGCACGCGTTGGTGCATTGCTGTTGCGGGGAGGTGTTAGTTGACTGGAGGGGGTTGAGAACAAACCTCTGGAGAGTGGGAAGATGGTGGGGGAGCAGAGGGAGAAGGGATGGAAAGAAGGGGGGAGCAGAAGAAAAAAAAGGGAGGGGTGGGAAAGGGGGTCTTACTGAGGGCTGAAGGGTAGCGAAAAGCCTTGTGGCAGATACCACAGACAAGGGGCTTCTCGTTGCTGTGAATAAACATGTGCTGAGTGAGAGCCTGTTTCGCTGAGAAGCCCTTGTTACATGTCGGGCAGATATGCGGTTTGTCTAGCACAACATTAGCGGAAACAAGACAAAATCGGGATTCAAAGGGCCCGCCTACGCCCAATATGCGTCTGCATATGCCTCTCAATCTTGCTCCGCTGGGGAAACCCGGTGGCGCCCAGCTCGCTCCGGGGACAGTCATCCCATCCACAGCGGAACCCCTGAGACCCCTTCTGGGCGTGCTTGATGTGCACGTCCGAGGCGTGGCGAAACAGCTCCTCGGCATCGGCAAAGACCTGGCCGCAGATGGCGTGGCCGCCCTCTTCGCGCCAGAGACAGCGGTGCTCCTCGTCGGCGCCCAGCTCGAGGGAGGCGTCTGCCGACGAGGCTACCGAGGTGCTGCGGCGGCGGACGGAGCCCTCTGGCTTGACGTCGGTCATCTCAACGCTGTTGGAGAGCGGGGTGAGCGGGGACGGGGTGCCTGAAGATCGCCCCGAGTCGGAGGTGTCGAGAGGCGTGGCTGGGGGGGACATGGCTTCGGTGGAGGCCAGGACGTGCTGGGTCTGGCGGGCCGGAGCGGGATTGCTTAAGGGGGCGGGTACATTGGGCAGGCTCGCGGTGAGATACTGGCGGTGCTGCGAGTTGAAGTGGGCGAGGAACGACTCAGGGTCGTGGATCTCAGCGCCGCACTCGACAAAGCGCTGGGTCATCTGGAAGTTGGGGCTGACAGAGCCGAACTGGGCAAAGGCGGAGGGGTTGGTGCTAGACAGCGGCATGTGGCAGTACGAGTAGGTCTCGGGGTCATCCAGGGGGCATGACTGTGTGCAGCTGGAGGAGGAGGCGGTGTCGGCGTGGGCAAGCAGGAGATGGTTTGTGATGTTGCCCAGCTGGGCAGGCAGGAAGTCCGAGGGGAACAGATAGTCGTGCTGGGAAGGGCCGGACAGATCGAAGCCCATGCTGCTCATGACCAGGGCAGGTTGGGGCTGCAGGTCAAAATCCGAGTGACTCGACGTCTCCTCCGGGGCGTGGTTGATGGAGATGAGGGCGGCGGCGCCGTTGACGACCTCGGAGGAGGGGAGGGAGGCCGAGACTGGGGCGGAGACGGGGGGCCGCTCGGGGCAGCTCTGGTCGGTGCAGGCATCGTCGGTGTCGGCGCAGGCGATGTCGGTGCACTTGTCGGTCATGGTGCACTGGCTGTCGCAACAGCTGTCGGCCATGGACTGGCAGTCGTCGTCGGTGCAGGGGACGCAGGGGTCGCAGGGATCGCAGGGACCGCAGGGGTCGCAGGGGCCGCATGGATCGCAGGGGTCGAGCTGGTGGTACCAGTGCTGTTGTTGTTGCTGTTGCTGTTGCTGTTGTTGTTGCTGTTGCTGCTGCTGCTGGTGTTGGTGTCCCTGGTGATGCTGGTGCTGGTGGTAGAGAGTCGAGGCCTGCGGGAACTGCAGGGGCAGGGAGAGGTCGACGTGGTCGTGGTGGTGGTGGTCCATCTGGAAGTCGTAGCGGACGAGGGGGTTGTCTCGGGCCCAGCGGGCGTGGAGGGACGGGGGGGCGGGCCCGCCGCGGTGGTTGAGCTGCTGGAAGCCGTTGTAGAGGCCGACGCCCATGCAGCGGTCGACGCAGAGGTCGTCGTGGGACTCGTAGGCGGTGGTGGTGGTGGCTGCGGCAGCGGCTGACAAACGGGCGACATGGTGCGGTATTGTCTGCTGGGGGCTCTGGTGGTGGTGCTGGGCGTGGCTCGCGAGGTGGGCGTACATCAGGGCAGAGAAGTCCAGGCCGGTGGTGCTCTGCGAGTGGCGGTGGAAGGCCTCGGGGTGGGAGTGGCCATTCCCACCCCCGTTGCTGGCACCCCCATGTCCGGGGAAGCGGTCGTGCGACGGGTAGTGGTGCCCGTCCATGGCGAGGCGGGGTGGATGGGTGTGGTGTGTCTTGGGGCTCCAGAGGGCTGGAGATGGTGGACCGGATGATTGACCGACGGATTACGGACGGTGGGCTGTGGGCTGTGGACTGTGGGTTGCGGGTGGTGTGTCTGTCGTCGGGATGAGCGAGGCCGAGACTCGGGTGGGTGAGAGCGGGCGAGCAGGTCGGTGGAGGAGTGAGCAGTGTGCGATGCGATCCCCTCATCGACCACTCTGTCGCTCCCTCTGTCACTCGCTGTGCTGAGCTCGAGCTGTGCGCACAATTGCGGCGCGCGGGCGGGCGGTGTACGGTACCCAGGTCGTTTGTCTGTTCCGGACTAATTATGGTTTATCGGTCGTCAATGTCGATCCCAAGAGTTGGCGGCGTGGGCGCGCGACGAGCAAACGGGACCAAGACCCGCCCGAGCCAGTGGCATGCAAGAGCCGAGAGTGAGAGAAAGAGGGTCGACATTATTTTGCTGCCCGCGAGAACCTTGACGGCCTGCGACAATAAGAGAGGAGCAGCAGATGGATGCCAGACCCGCCCACTTTTTTACTTGCGCACCTTTCGTGTCTCCTCTTGTTCTTTCTCTTCCATTTGCTCTTTCCTTTATTTTTATTTTATTTTATTGTTTTATTCTATCACAGTCATGCTGTTGGCTGGGCCATGCAACATGTCTGAATCCCACCAGACAATCCCCCTCGTCCTGTGCCTCGTGCCCCTTGTCGCCTTTGTGCCTTGTGCTCCCGAGTTTCTCAAGGTGGGGCTCCAGCCCAGCGAGTGGGGGACCTGCAGCTTGATTGGCTGCTGTGTCCCGTCCCATTGCATTGTCCCTCTGCCCACTCACGCCCTCGCTGCCTGCCATTGGGGCACTTGTCAGCCACTGACTGACTGCTGGGGCCTGCCACTGTGCGGTTCCCAGACATGACAGCGAGAACCTGGAGGGCAATGAGTTCGGTATCTCAAACTTGACATGGTCCAGAAGGGACTCAACTCGAACCAACTGAGCCTTGTTCGAAGGATAATAAGCTAAATTGCCGACTGCAACCAAACAAACACCCCCCCCCCCCACAAACAGACGAAGCGAGCCAAGCTGCCTGTGCACAAGGACATGCAGAGGTGGGGCTACCAGCCACACCTTGTGTACACCTCGCTCACTAACCACCCACTCACTCACACTCACAACCTCCCCATCTCACACCTCGCCCTCACCACCAACTCCACACCCTCCACCCCAACACCTCCCTGCCCCCGGACACCAACAGTAATACATCACCACAAATGGGCAACCTCTGCAGCACCACCGACCGCTCCGACCCCTTCTCCCAGCCCGGCCGTCCGCTGGGCACCACCCCGCCTGCCCGCACCTCGGCCTCTGTCCCCGCCTCCGCCGGCAAGACACCCCGGCGGGTTGGCGGGCCACCCCGTGTGTTGGGCGGTGGTGACGGGCCGTCCTCATCACCAGCTGAGCAAGGAGGAGGAGCAGGAGGGGATGTCGCTGCCGAGGCGAGGAGGCGCGCAGGGGAGGCTGCTGCGGTAGGCACCCTTCCTTCTTAGAGATATATCACCATGTTCCATAATTCCATCCACTCCCGATGCATCCAACCACACACACCCCTTCTCCATCCCTCTCTCCATCCAACACCCCAACCTCCCCTCTTGACCCTCCCCCCCCCCCGCCACCTTCTCCACACACATATACATAGACACCCAACCCACCCAAAAACGAAACTAACAAAGACTCCCAAAAGGCCCGCGAAGCAAACACCAAACCCCGCACAGCAGACAACCGCGTCCGCCGCGACGCCGCCGCCGCCGCCGAGCGACGCAGGCGGGAGGTGGAGCAGAATGCTGATGCCTTGACTTATAACTAGCCAATCTTTTCTTTGCTGCTACTACCACTCTGATGAATCACCCAGCTGGTTGTTGTTGGTTGGTTGGTGGATTCAGTCATGGAGGGGGCCCGGGGGGGGGAGGGTAGGGTAGAGGGGAAAGGAGGGAGTGGCTGAGAATGAGGATGAGGATGAGGATGGGGGGGAGGGGGGATTGTTTGGAGCCCCCCATGGGAGGGGTCCTGTTATTATTCTCGAAGGGAGGGGGACGCGGATTGAATTTCGTCTTTTCGGGAGGACATTTGGTTATGAGCGTTGATTTGGACAGGGGCGGGCGCATCTCCCAGTACGGAGCAAGTGAGCCATTTTAAGAGGAACATTGCAGACTCCAATTATCTCGCCATCGAGCTCCTCTACGCCAGGCCGCCGACTCTGTCTCTCTGAGTACGCATGTGCCGCTGCCTTCCCGTCCCTCTTCCATCTTGATGAGCAACCTACATATACCACCAGACCTAAAAACACACTCAGAACCCCACCACCCAAGCAACAAGGCAACCCCCCTCACGTAATCGTGTACCGCCCGCTCGCCGGCGCCCGGCTCTCTGCGTCCGCCGCGGCGATCGTCGCCTCCCGCAGCAGCCGCGTCAGCTCCTGCAGCGCCTTGCCCACCACCAACTCTGTATCGCCCTCGATAAGGATATACAACTTCGGCTCCGATCCCGACGGCGGCTCCTTGCCCGGCGGATAAAAGTTGCCCTTGGTCGTGATGGACGTGCCCGTCGCCTCGAGAATCTTGGCCACGTTGGTCCGGTTTGTCACCGCCCACCGCGCCTTCTGCGGGAAGTCGTTGATCTCGAGCGTCGCGTGGAACGCCCCCGCGTCCGGGCCCTTGTTGTCGATCGGCTGCCCCGGCCGCAGCTGGCCCGCCCGCGCCAGCCGCGCGTTGATCTCGCTGATGGCCGACGCCGCCTTGTCCAGCGCCCCGCCCTTGCCCGCCGCGAGCGGCCCCTTGGCACCGCCCTCGGCGGCCGCCCCCGCGCCCGTCTTGCCGTCGCCGTCCGCTGCCCCTGCTGCCGCAGCGGCCTTGGCTGCGTCGCGCGAGACAATGGCCGACGCAGCTGCTTCCACCGCCACCTTGGCCTTGCTGGCGCCCGCCTCGTCGGCCTTCTCCTCCTCCTTGAACTCCTCCTCCTCGCCCTCGGCCTTGTGCGTCTTGCGCTCGCGGATCCGCGCCGCCTCGCGCTCCTTGTCGAGCCGCTCGAGGCCCTTGCCGCCGAACCCGCTGGCGTCCTTGGCCTTGCCCGACTTGACCTTCTCGCGCCACGACTTGCGCATCTCGTTGAGCCGCTCCGGCACCGGCTGCCCGCTCTGCTCGAGCGCTTTGGCGATGCCCGGCGCGCAGTTCTCCTGCTCCTCCGTCACAAACGTGACCGCCGTGCCCGTGTTGCCCGCCCGCCCGGTGCGGCCCGCCCGGTGCACGTAGTCCTCGAGGTGGTTGGGCGCGTCGTAGTTGATGACCAGCTTGAGCTGCTTGACGTCGAGGCCGCGCGCGGCGACCGACGTCGCGATCAGGATCGGGCACACGCCCTTCTTGAAGTCCGAGATGGCCGAGTTGCGGTCCTCCTGGTCCTTGCCGCCGTGGATCGACATGCAGCCGTACCCGCGCCGCAGCAGCTCCCGCAGCAGGTCGTCCGCCTTCTCCTGCCGCTCCACAAAGATGAGCGCGCGCACGTCGTCGTCGTCGGCGTACAGCTCGCCCAGCAGCTCCAGCAGCCGCACAAACTTCTTGCTCTCGTCCACAATCTCGACCGACTGCGTGATCTCGGCCGCCACCACGCTGCGCCCGCCCACCGTGATCTCCACCGGCTCGCGCAGCACCTTCTTGGTCAGGGCATCGATGATCCTCGGCATCGTGGCCGAGAACAGGATCGTCTGCCGGTCCGGGCGCACGTTGTGGAAGATCTTCATGACCTGCGGCTCGAACCCCATGTCGAACATGCGGTCCGCCTCGTCGAGCACCAGGTACGTGGCGCGCCGAAGGTTGGTCACGCGGCCCGAGTTCGCGGCCAGCAGGTCGATCAGCCGGCCCGGCGTCGCCACAATGATCTCGGCCCCGCGCTTCAGCTCGGCTATCTGGTCCTTGATGGCGTTCCCGCCGTAGGCCGCGATCACGCGGAGCTTCAGCGCCTTGGCGAACGGCACCAGGTCCGTGTAGATCTGCGTGCACAGCTCTCGCGTCGGCGTCATGATCAGGGCGACCGGGCCGTCGTCGCCGCTCACCGGGTCTTGGTCCTTGATGTGGCGCAGCATGGGCAGGACAAAGGCCATCGTCTTGCCGGAGCCCGTCTTTGCGACACCGATCACGTCGCGGCCCGACATGATGACGGGCAGGGCCTGCATCTGGATCGACGTCGGCTTCTCGTAGCCGAGCCCCTCAATGACGTCCAGAATGGGGCGGGTAAGGCCGCACTGCGACCACTTCTGCACGGGCTTGGGCACATCTTTGCCCGACACCTTGATGCCGTCCAGCTCCATGCGCAGCTCCGAGGCCTCCTCCTCCGTCATCTGGCTGACTTCCTGCGGCTCGACCCAGAAGTTCTTGCGTATCGGGTTGAGCTCGATCTTGCTGTAGTCGATGGTCGGGATGTCCTTCTTCTTCTTTCTAGAAGCCATGGCGAGGATCGAGGCCGGGTCGGCCTTGTCGGCCTCGTAGCCAAAGTCGTCGTCGTCAAAGTACGCCTCAGGTTCAAAGCCTTTCTTGGCGCTCTGCTGCTGCCGGGCGGGCTTCTTACCGACTCCACCGGCCGAACCCGTCTGCTCGAGGTCTGCCATGAAGGCCTCTAGGGGATCGACCTCTTCCTCCTCGGCAACCTCGACGTCGGGCGCCTGAGGCATCGGCACATCGTCCTTGGCCTCGCTGTTTGGCGCCTCCGTGTCGACATCCATGGCCATGCCCTCCTTTTGGATGCGCTCGTGGCGCCTTTCTTGGAGGATTCGGTGGGCCTCGGCGGCGTCCTCGTCGTTCCGGGACATGAGGAGATCCAGGTCCTCCTCGCCGTCTTCATCATCGTCCGCGTTGCCGTCGGCGGCATCCTGCGCCTGGTCGCCGTTCTCGGGAACAAAGTCTGGGAGCTTGACGAGCTTGCGCTTGATGATCTCCTCGTCGTCCAGGTCGAGCTTGCGCTTCGAGTTTGATTTCTGGCTGTCAGCAGCTTTGTTGAACCCGAACGCACTGACTGCCCGGTTGGCCGGGAGAAGACCGGCGCCCTTGGCGGATGGCTCGGCCTTGGAGCCCAGGGTCTTAGCTCCGGGGGCGGCCAGCTTCACGTCGCCGAGTCTGGTCGGGGACTGAGGCCGTGCCGCCTTTTTTGCGATGGCTTTGGGATCGAACTTGCCGGCATAGGGAGCCGAGGAGGCCGGCGAGGCCGGCGCGGGACTTGCCGAGCCGGCGGTAGGGCTGTCTAGGCGTGCGGCGCCGCTGGCCTTCTGGTCCATCTCGGCGAGGAGCATCCGAGTGCTGCCGGCGCTGCCGGCCTCCTTGGCCTCCTTCAAGGCGCGCTTCTCCTTCATGGCTTGGAGCTTGCGCAGCCGCTCAGCTTTTTTGTCGACCTCGGTCTGAGTCTGGGTCGGTGGGGGCTTGGCTGGCAGTGAATCCTGGGCGGCGTCTTTGCCAGCAGGGCCGTCGGGGCGGGAAGGCCTGGGGCCGGCGCGGCGGGATGCGGATTCGGTCGAGTCGCCACGACGGCTCCTCCGGTCGCGAGAATCGTCCCGCCTTCCGCGGTAGTCCCGGCCGGCATCTCCACCACGCTGGGCACGGCGGTCGGGCGACCGCGGCCTGTCCGGTCCCCGGTCGCGTGACCGACGGCGGTCGCGGTTAGGCCCTCCACTTCCTCCATCACGGCGGGAGCCCCGGTAGTTGTCGTCTTCTCGGCGGTCTAGGGATCGGTCTCTCCAGCGGTACGAGTCGCGGTCGCGACCACCTCGGGCATCGCGGCCATAGTCGCGGTCGCGGTCGCGGTAGCGGCGCTGGGAAGGGAGCGCGTTAGGGGGGGCAGGGCGGCGAGGGGGCAGGGCGGCGAGGGGGCACGAGGCTGGGGCTGGGGCGGCTTACGTCTGGGCTGCGAGAGCGTCGGCGGTGGTCGCGGTCGCGGTCGCGACGGTCATCCTCTTTCCGACGTCGCGCAGCATGACTTCCTGCAGGAGATGGTGAGCGCGAGTCTCTGGGCCGAGCCATTTCTGGTGTTCAGTGACGGTGGCTCAGCAGGCAGGGTGTCACTCTGGTGGTGGTGAGAGGTACTTTTGGAAGCGGGCGGCGCTGGTTAGTGCATGCCGAGAGGTGCGATGCGCGGGGTGTGTGCTGGGGGGGAGGGGGCGATGAGAGAGATGATGATGGCTGGTGTTGGAGTGGCTCTGGAGGAGCGGCTCTGGGGGAGAGGCAAAGAGTTGCAGTTGGCGGCTCTGGGCCTGAAGAAACTTGGCGGCAGCCAAGCGCTGCGACGGTGGAGCGCGGGTGGGGACCGACGCAGTCCAGCCAGACAGTGTAACCACACAGTGCTTCTCTCTTTGTGGACTGTCCTAGTCTGGGCTCCTTCTGCTCAGCTTCAACTCGGTTTCTGCTGCTTCGCCCACAGTTGGCTGCTGGAATGAGACCCAGATGGACGACCGAACGGGACGGGGTCCTCGAGCCCAAGGTTGTACATACCATGGCCCACAGCATCTCTCTCGTAAGGGAGCAGCAGTTGGCGTCGATCGATTGGCGGGCAGACGACATGGAAATGGGATGGCATCTCGCAAGCCTCGAGTGATGTAACTCAGGTGCTGGGCGTCCAAGTGGTTTGCTGTAGAGCCGCACTCTCTTTGTGGCTGCATCCGTGGGGGGAGGATATCACTGTGTCAGTGCGAGGGGAATGCTGGGGACACAAGAATCAGCAGTCGACAAAAACAATCCAACGGCCAGCAGTCAACAGTCAATCACTATATCACCACTACCATCATCCTCGCCATCCGCCTTCGACAATTGTCAGTCGCCCAAAGCAGCCAGCCTGGTAGTGGATGTGTGCACCAGTCACAGGACAGAGGGGAATCGGCCAGCCAGGCATGTGCCAGGGGCGGTGGGCGAGGGCGGCCCATGCGCTCCCCGCTGGCAGCCCCTCGGCAGCAGGCCACACCCCTGGGGCAGGCATGCTGAGCTGGTGAGCTCGGTACGGCCAGTTGGAGCTGCTGGGGTCGACGCAAACAGGGGGAGGTTGGAGCTGCTGCACCACTGCATCGTCTTCTTCTGAACAGCGGGACAGCGGGACAGCGGGACAGCCGACATGACAGGGAAGAGGAGCTGGTCACTACAACCCACACCACACACGAGGCACGTCGCCGCATAAAATTGCCGGACGCATGGATTGATTGAGGTGCTGTCTCTGCCCGCCTCTTTGCTCTCTGCCCAGGCACACCTCGTCCCGCCCCCTCCCTCCCGCGGCGTGCCCACAACACCAACAGCACGCAGGGCATCTGAGCCATCGCCATCGCCAGCGCGACGACACGGCGGCGCGGCCACACCGGAACGCAGAGTTGTCGCATCTCAACACCACACCACGCCACACCACATCGCGATAGCCCGCCACACCAACCCACCAACCGACCGTCAATCGCCATGTGGTCGACAATTGGCCGTGTGACGGCGCGGCACGTCCGCGTCGGCGGGAGGCTGCCCGTCCGCACCAGCCTGACCGATCTCTCTGCCCGTCTCCCCTCCACCACCCCCGCCATCCCGAGCGGCTACCGCATCGCCGCCGTGTTCGCCAGGGGCTTCGCCGACAAGGCCCCCGCGACCAAGGCAAAGACGGCCAAGGCCAAGGCGGCAGCCAAGAAGCCCGCCACCAAGAAGCCCGCCGCGAAGAAGCCCACCGCGAAGAAGAAGGCCCCTGCTGCGAAGAAGCCTGCCGCGAAGAAGAAGCCCGCCGCCAAGAAGCCCGCCGCCAAGAAGAAGAAGGAGCCGCTGACGCCGGAGGAGAAGGAGAAGAAGATGATCAACGATCTCCGGAAGAAGGCCCTCCTGAACGAGCCAGCCCACCTCCCCAAGAACGCCTGGCAGGTGTTTTCCTTCCCTCGCATCGAGCAGCTGACCGACATGCCCTTTGCCGACCGCATGCGCGTGGTCGCCGAGGAGTACAAGAAGGTCTCGCCCGCCGAGATGAAGGTGAGCCACGCACGAGGAGAGAGAGGGGGGGAGACGAGGGCGAGCCTGAGCACCCAGATCAAAAACTGACCTCGCAAAACCCTGCTTCCCCTAGAAATTTGAGGAAACAGCAGCCAAGAACCGCGAGGTCAACGCAGCCGCCCGTGAGAAGTGGATCAGCAGCCACACGGTCCGCCAGATCCGCATCGCCAACCGCGCCCGCCTGAGGCTGCGCAACAAGTTCAACGTCACCACCATGAAGGCCCCGCGCCACGACCCCCGCATGCCCAAGGCCATCCGCACCGCCTACATACACTTCCTCCAGGAGAGCTACCACGCCCCCGAGTTTGCCGCCGACAGCAGGCATGACAAGTTCAGGAGCATCGCCGCCGCGTGGAAGAAGCTGAGCGAGCAGGAGCGCCAGGTACGTTACCTGCTACCTCTCTTACCACTCCTGAGAGAAAGAAACCCACTAACCAAACCCACCCCCCACCCCCCCGCGCCAGCCCTACAAGGACCTCGAGGCCGCCGACCTCGTCCGCCAAAAGCGCGAGTGGGACGAGTACCGCAAGATCGCCGCCCAGGAGGCGGCTGCCGACAAGGTCGCCGAGGCCCAGGCCGCCGAGGAGAAGAAGGCCAAGGCCAAGGAGGCCCGCGAGGCGGCCAAGGCCAAGAAGACCGAGGCCTAAGTAGGCGAAATGGACCGTTGGAATTCGGCGCCTGTACATTATGAGTAAACAGTCTCGTCTCGGGGCGGGTGAGGTTATGTGTTTTTCTTGAGTGAACGAGTGGTGGTTTGGTCTGGGAGGGAGGGAATGAAATGGTTCGGTTTGTGTGTACCTCCGTGTGTACATACCTATCTCCTAACGGATTTGGTTGACGGTTCGGTATATTGTTAGCAGAGAGAGTTCCCCTTGGGTCGTCTTGCAGTTGGCTCTCTGATATGGTGATGCCAAAGCCGGTTATGATATCCATCTGCCTGAACTCCACGCAATGCCCAAAACAGTACCCTCCACAGCCACTTGTGCTCCTTTCAAATATGCTGGTGCCAAATCGTCCATGCTGAACTCCATGCAATGCTCAAAAAACACTGGCAACACCCCGCCATGCCCCTCCCTCCCCCTCCCCCACCAAAAAAAAGCAAAAGTTTCCAAACCACCCCGCCAACCCAATGCTCCAAGCCCCTCCATCCAACCAAACCCAAAAACCATAAATAGATCCTCACCCCCTCAAACCCAGCCTTCAAACCACCATCCTCAACCCCTCCCCTCACTTCCCGCCTCACTTCCCGCCTCACTTCCCGCCTCACTTCCCCCCTTCTTTCCCCTTCCCCCCCATAACAACAACCACCCCCCCATCCCCGCCCACCCACTCGGCCCCCGTCTCCCCCACCCTCCTCTTACTCATCAAGTAAACCACCAAATACACATGCCCAACCACGCCCCCAAAACATCCCACCCTTATCATCCCCTGTGGGTCCCTCCTCGCCACCGTCCCCCACCCCGCCGCTCCGCGGCCAACATACTCCCCCAGAAACTCCCACGCCGATTTCCGTAGCTCTGGCGACCAGAGTGAAGTGTCGACTCGCCAGTGGCCGCGCTCGAAGGGGCGGAGGGGCCGGGTTTGCAGGGTCGGGCGACGGCGGCGGGTGGTGTCGCGAGTGGGCGAGAGCGGGATGACCACGGGTGGTACTTCGTCCGGGGG
>MU855385.1:0-81681 GCA_033296695.1 Staphylotrichum tortipilum | reverse complement strand
ATATAGTTATTTTCTCCTCTTCTAGAGCCTTCTAATGCCTTCCTGTGTTTAGCTAATTAGCGCTTTATGTATGTTATGATCTCTTACGTCAAGCTGGTCGCCGCTGCTCCGCTGAGCCCGCGGCTGACTATCGCTGGCACCATACACGTCTCTACATCTGACGCAATTCCAGAGTATCCCGCAAGACAGGACAACCTCCGCGGTTCCTGTCGCAGTCTTCGACCCCTGTCCCAAGGGCTAAGAGATCGGCGGTGGGAATCGACCCTTTGTAGATATTTTGAGAGCTTTGTTTGGCCAGTCATGTAGGGGGTCGTTCCCGAAAAGGATCCGATGTGAACGTTCTCGGTCATGTCAGCGGATCGATACGCCCCGACCCGTAGTAGCGCTCCTACGCCGCTGGGTTGCTGCAAGAGCCGGAAAGACCTGCAAGGCACGCGGAACGCTGAGGTCGGAATGAGAAACGTTTTAGTCTCCAAAGAGGACAGGCAACACCAGAGATTCCCTGGTCACCGACCCAACTACTGATCTGGCAGTCAGTAGTTTGTCTAGGGGAGAGCGGACGGGATCCCGAATTTTCTACTGCTTATGGTCGTATGTACTTAAAGGTGTCTTGGGTGTGGTTCATATTGAGGGGATGGTTGGAGTTGGAGTTGGGTTGAGAGGCGGCGTGGGCTTGATGACCCAACCCGTCACCATCACCAACTGCACTCATACAGGAAGCCCCAACAAATCCAAACCCGGCCCAATCCAACAATTATTCGTCTATCCATGACTTCCCGTACATCATTATTCATCATACCCCATCACTCGCTGCCAAATCCAGAATCCACATCTACACCAGCACTACCAGCTCTCGAAGCGCCCTACGCCCCATTGCCATTCCCGCCCCCATCACCACTGTACACAGCATCCCGACACAACAGCGCCACCTTCTTGAAAAACCTCCTCCACTCCAACGGATCCCCCTTGACCTTCACAAACCTCACCTCTAACAACTCCGCCCCACCCTCACCGCCCCCTTGCTCCTCCACCAACCTCAACCGATCAACCAACACATCCCCATGCAACCCCTGCCGCCGCCCATCCAGCGTCCGCACCCTCAGCGCGGCAACCACCTCTCCCTCCGCGGCGGGGTCGATCGCCGGCGCCCTGGCCGGCTGGGGCACATTGAGCTGGTGCAGCGCGTCGCGGAGCATCTGCACCAGCAGGGGCGCCGGCACAGCCGAGAAGAAGCGCGTGAGCGAGTAGGCCGGCACGACGTCGCGGAAGTGGCGCGCGTGCTGCGTCAGGCTGAGCGGCACGCCGGGCGTCTGCGAGAACTGGCTCATGGTGGGCTCGTCGGCGAGGGCCTCGAGGGCGGACGGCGCCGCGCGGAGGAGGTGCTTGGTGGACACAGACGACGGCGCTAGGGAGGATGCCGCGAGGGGCTGGGTCGAGGAGATGGCGTGCGTCCCCAGGGTGCGGGGCGCGGGCCGCTCCCAGTCGAAGAGAGCGTCGTGGATCGGGGTCTCGGGTTGGGTCGCTGACAGCGGCGAGGGGTAGCCCGCGGTCGGGTGGGTGCTGTCGATCTCCATCGGGTCGGGCTGGGACTGGCGTTGAGAATGGGTGGGTTCGGCGTTGAGGTCGATGCGGAGGTTGGCGAGCATCTGGGCGGCGAGGGCGATGGGGTCCGAGACAGCGCCGTCCGCCGTGAGGAGCCCGTTACGGCGCGTGTACCAGGGGTGCTGCCGGATCTGGGCAAATGAGAAGCGCTTACCCGCCTCGATGTTCATCATGCCGCGGAGCAGCGACAGGGCGTCGCCGGGCACCCGCCCCCACAGCGCGTCAGTGCTGCGGCCGTTGGTCCGCACGTATTCCTGGAACTCCCAACTCCCCGCGGTGGGCTCGTCCCAGGGCGTGTTGCCAACCAGCAGGACAAACAGGATGACGCCGCACGACCAGATGTCGACCAGATCGGCCGAGTACTTGCCCCCTTCCGGGAACTTTTTCTCTCCCCTCGCACACTGCAGCACTTCGGGGGCGATGTAGGGCGGGCTGCCGCACATCGTACCGGTCTGCTTCCTCACCCCCTTGTACTCGAACATGGTCGACATGCCAAAGTCTGCAATTTTGAGGTTGCCGCTGTCGGACAGGAGGATGTTCTCGGGCTTGAGGTCGCGGTGGGCCACGCCCTTGGAGTGGATGAAGCTGACGCCGCTGATGAGCTGGAGGAAGTAGAGATGGGCAATGTCCTCCTCGACGCCGACGTCGGCCTCGATCTTGTCAAACAGGTCGCCGCCCTCGGCGAACTCCATGGCGATCCATCGCCAGACGGCATCCTCGCCCGTGGCGAACCACTCGATGATATTGGGGTGTTGGCCAATGTGCGAGTGCAGCGAGACCTCCATCTGGATCTGCTTGGCCGAGATGCGGCCCTGCCGGATCGCATAGCCCTTGTGGATGAGCTTGACGGCGAAGACGGGCGTGGGTGCATCCAGGGGGATAGCCTTCTTGATGCTGCGTATGGGGTGGTGATCTGTTAGTGTGGGGCACAGGTGACATGCAGTTGTGTAAGTGGGGGGGTGAGAGGAGAGGGTCTCACGAGGCATATGCGCCCCTCCCGATCGTCTTGGAGATGATCCGGAAGGGCAGATCTTGTGGGAGGGGATCTAGTTGCGACTGCTGCATGTTGTCCTGTGTTCACTGTTTTTAGCCGATAATCCGGTGACTGGGTGATGCTGTGGAGATGGTCGAGATGTCTGGTGCAGCTTTAATGGTGTTGTGGGCTCATATGCCGCAGCCCCCAATTCACCCTCCAAAGTAAACATTGGAATTGAAATCTGCAATAAAATCATGGTTGCCCGCAAACAACCGAATCAAGCCAGGCTTCCCAGAAGAGAATGCAAGCAGCCGCCTTGCAGCAGGAGCGGCTGAGAGAGAAAGCACTCACCATGGCGCCTGTCAACGCGTTGGAGGACGAGACGCGTGCTGGCGCGTTAAGTGAATCGTGAATCACTTGAGCGAGAGGCTCCATCATTGCTCCAGGAGCCAGCCACTGTTTTGTCAGAGCTGCAGGCAGGCAGCCACTCGATTCAGGGGGGGGCAATCACTCAATCCATTGGCTGCTGGGCTGCTTGCGTTGAGCCCCCCTGGAAGCCCTGGCAGCGAGCCTGGCGCCCAGACCACGCCCCGCCCCGCCCTGCAGCGGTTGCTGGAGGGGCTCCATTCGTCGCCTAGGCGTTGTTGGGTGGAGGGGCGCAGGGCGCAGAGCCAAGTCGAATCCGTCGCAGCGTGTAAACATTCCTGCCCGAGTCTGGGTGAGCTTTCCCATCTCTTTGACCCGCTCGTTGCCGCCTTCCCGCTCCCAGATCATTGCTTCCAACTCTTGCCACAGAGCTTCGTGTGAGAATCCTTATCAGACGCTCGACCGACGTCTTCTCTGCTACAGGTAATGAATCCCACATTTTCCCTGCGACGTGGACATGCCCTCTCCCGCCGTTTCTGCACTTCGCGATCCTAGATGTTGACTTTTCTTTTCCTCAGCAGTATCTGTCAAAGGCATCCTGCTCTAGACTCTCGCTCTTAAAAACACTTCTTCCTTGATTTGCTTGCCCACCAGCTGCCCACCCAACCGCGGCAACGACACACGCCATCATGTCCTTTACCGAAGACAACCAAAGCTCAGCCCTGGGCAACGTACAAGCCAACAAGCTGGGCGGCGCGAGGAAAGCCCCCGAGCCCGGCCAGAATGCTGCGAAGAGGTAGGCATGAAGCCCACCCCCCCCCCCCCCCCCCAAAACCCCTACGCCAGACGATCTCATGACCGCTGGCGCGATGTTGAGCGCACGAGGCTGACGAGACCGCCGTCTACAGGTTGCAAACAGAGCTTATGCAGCTCATGACCTCGCCCGCGCCGGGTGTGTCGGCGTTCCCCTCGGCCGACGGCAACCTGCTCTCGTGGCGGGCCACGATCGAGGGCCCCGAGGACACCCCGTACTCCGGGCTCACGTTCAAGCTCAGCTTCGAGTTCCCGTCCAACTACCCGTACGCGCCGCCCACGGTGCTCTTCCGCACCCCCATCTACCACCCCAACGTCGACTTCTCTGGCCGCATCTGCCTCGACATTCTCAAGGACAAGTGGACCGCCGCCTACAACATCCAGACGGTCCTGCTGAGCCTGCAGTCGCTGCTCGGGGAGCCCAACAAGTACGGACCCGACCCTTGCTCGCCCTTTCCCCCTTCTCTTCTCTCCCAAGGGCATCAGCTAACTCTTTGCTGCAGCTCATCTCCACTGAACGGCGAGGCCGCTGAGCTCTGGGACAAGGATCCGGCTCTGTTCAAGACCAAGGTCATGGACCGCCACAAGGATGTCGAGGATGACTGAACGGGGGCAGATGGGATGCGAGGGGTTTCCTTTTATCATGGGTTGTTACGGAGAACTGGAGTTTGTTTTTGCAGACGTTGATCCCCCTGGAGTACTGGTGGTCCCTGGTTAGGATTGCATGGCCAGGGCGGGTTTGGTTTATGGGATATCCCTTCGTTGTCTGCTAGTGGCGCAGGCTGAAGTACATCAAGCATTGGCTTTAAATGGACGTTTGGTTGTCCATGAGCGTATCACTCTGAGATAATCCCAGCGTATCACTCTTGATAGTTTCCCAACGATGTTCCAGCCGTCCCCTCCCAGCCCGCAGCGCCCCGATCGTTTCGTTGAAATGTTTTTGGGTGGTATCGAAGGTGCCGTGCTTTACGAACCCATGTATTCGTAGTAGGAAGCTAGATGCCATGCGAAAACTCCGGAAAAGTCCAATGCCGTCCCTGAACCCGACCACGGCCCAATCCCGATCCCCCGGTTTTTGTTGTCCTTCCTTTACTCCTCGACGACAACGGTGTGCAGGCCCTTGGGGTTCTTGACGTTGACGGCCTGCACGTAGCTGTAGAGCTTCTCCTTGGCGCCCTCCTCGTCGTTACGCCTCCGGGAGATGCGGATGCGGAGCCTGTAAGGAACGCCCTTGACACCCTGCTCCCAGACCTTCTTGTTCAGCTGGGGATCCAGACGGACGTCCGAGGTGCCCTGTGTTGTCGCAACTACGTCAGCCTCCAGTCCAGCTTCTCATCCGGGTGCCAGCAGCTTCGTTTCGTAGTTCGGGAATCGTCGGGTCGGTGTTTGCGGTCGGACATACCATAGCCTGAAGGGCAAACGCCTTGATCTCCTTGATCGCGCGCGGGGCCCTCTTCTTGAAGGTCACGCCGTGGAGCTGCCCGCGCAAGTCAGCAATGTTGTCCACATCCCTTCCCGCCCCAGATTTTGGCCACATACGCGCTTGTGCATGTGGATGGTGTACTCGCGGGCCACGACGTCGGCGATGGCCGAGCGAGTGGCCTTTCCTGTGGGCTTCTTGGACGACATTCTGGCGGCGGTGGGTTAGCGGCGGTCGACTTCGCGAAGGCGAGAGAGATCCCGGGAGCGCAAAATTCGTCCTGGATCGTTTCGAGACGGGGACTGAGGGCGTGATTACGTACTTGGGCGACGTCTGGATCTCGTGCACTCGAAGTCGGTTGAGTGGTGTCGAGGTGTCGTCGGTTGGCTGGATTCGATAAACCTGCCCTCTGGGAATTTTGCCCTGGGTTTTCCGCGAATTCTGCGAAAGTGCGGGCCTGGGCTCGGAGTCCTCGCGTAACTGCCCTAAAGCGGCAAGGCGCCGCCATGAGCTTTGGTGTGGCTGGGGCTTGACTGTGGCGGGTTCTGGACACCTGGCAAACAGCTGGCAGCGCTACGATCAGACGAACGCGTTTGGCGGCTCCACCCAATTTCAGCTTTAATGACCTTCTGGACCCACCCGTTGCTCACCAGACATTCCGGAACTGCAGGGGGCAAGCGCGCCGTTAGAGTTGTTTGTTCGAGCTGCAACAACTCCAAGACGCATGCCTGCTCTCAATTATCGCCATTTCCCACGTCGTCACTTCAATCGGTGCGCTGTGCGCACGCACACATTCTTTTCCTGCAAAGCCAGTCGAAATTCCCCGACTTGCCCTCTCCGCCAAACACTCACTCGGGTGCAACTCGACCACCTGCATCCTGCGACACCGACCCAATTTCCTCGGCATCGCATCCCACCGGGAAAACTATCACCACCAAATACGACCGGCCTCGAGGGCATTTCCGGAATCACTCACCTTTCCAATCGTTCATACCGGCTCCTCTTTTCTCTACCGACTCAACCCCGCGCTCAATCCGGCTGCTCTCAATCCGACGTGATTCAAGATGGACCACCCGGGTGCTGCGACGCCCTCTCCCCAGCCCGACCTCATGAGGAACCGGCTGCCGACCCTCTTTGAGGTCCTGAGTCGGCGCACGCTTCCTCCCGTCGACCTGTTCTCCTTCTACATTTACATGCGAGACCAGCAGCGCTCTGTCGACTACCTCGATTTCTGGTCAGTCGCAGCCAGGTTTCTTGTGGCTCATAATCTCAATTGCTGACTCCCCTCCAGGCTCGATGTTGCACAGCACATGTCGCTCTGCCGCCACTACGTTCGCGAGCTTCGCCGGTCTGTCCTCGTTAGCACTCCTGAACCCGAGAGGAGCTCCCAGCGATCGTCTGGTATTCTGGAGAGCATGGGCGACTTGACCCACCCCGTTGCCGGCCCGTCAATGTATGCGACCGAGAAGGAGCGCGACCAGGACGCGCAAATGTCGGCTTTCCTCCGCGAGGACCGCGACCACCACCACGATTCTCCGATCAGCAGCAACACCAGACAAGAGCGCCCGAGCCCCAATGTCAGCACCCCGCGCGAGTTCCTGACCGACTCGAACTCTCCGCCGCACATGGTCGCCAGACAAGACATCAGGGCCTCGGCCGAGAAGATCCTCTACACGTTTCTTCTCCCCGGCGCCGAGCGCGAAATCACACTGCCAGGCTCCATCACTCAGGATGTCACAACATCAATCGAGGAATTCGGAAGGGACGATCCCGAGGTGTTTGACGTAGCTAAGGACTATGTCTTCCAGGCCATGGAGCGCGATGCTTTCCCCGGTTTCCTGAGAATGAAAGCGCTCGGAAACCTCATTCCGCTGACGATGATCTTGCGCCTCATTCTGGGCTTGCTGTCCATGTTTGGTGGTTTCTGGGCTGCCTTCGTTTTGATTTTCCTCGACAAGGATCGCCTGACCCGACTCTGGGTAAGTGCCGATTTATCTTGCACCGTTTTTCTCACTCTTGATTACTGACCATCCCGCAGCTCATTCTGCCATTCACCATCGGAGTCTACTGCCTCGCGTCGTACCAGTACTCCCTCGACCCCTTCCTGGCCATGCTCGGCTACAGCGAGTACACCCCGTTCAACTTCTCGCGGGTGCGCGAGCCGTACGTCCGCCAGCTCCTCGCTCGCCGCGCGGTCATGGTCCTCGCCATCACGGTCTTTGTTGACGCCGCCATCTGCGTCCTCTTCATCATGGTACCCGGCAAGCGGCTCTGAGGGGAGAGAAGCCCACCACCGCCCGACTCACGGGAGGGGTGTGAGCTGGCCTCCTCGCTCCCGATCCGGATGAAGAATGCTTTCGCCGGCACCAAGGAAGTGTCTTCGTAGCATTGGGGCGCTTCATCGATAACGACCGTCATGACCATGGGGATTCATTTTCAAGTCTTGCTTTTTTTTTCGCCCTCTCGTCGAAGGAAGGAAAACGGAGGGCTTCTTTCTTTTTTTTCCCCCTTCTCATCAAAGGAGGGGAAAGGGAGGTGATTGCAGTTAATTCGCATTGCTTTGGGGGAGGCGCATGGTAAAGGGAGTGTCTGGTGGGCGTGTGTCAGGATATGGCGTGCTCTTCGTTCTGCATCATTGCCTTCGCTATCGGGCTGCCTACCTTCGCACCGGACTCAGGTCCATGGCAAGGGAAAGGGTGGCCCTCGATTTCTTGAAGGCTTCTCATCGTACTGGGTTTCTCTTTTTTTCTATTTTCTTTTCGTTCTGTTCAGATTCTCCGCAGCTGTACGATATCAGATACCCAGCACTGGGGAGACGGCCCCGCATGGACTATGCTATTCTTGCATTGCTTTTTTTCTTCTTCTATGTCAAGCTAGACTTCCGCCCTCGCTCTCAGGGCGTGTGTGCTCCCTCTGTATCGGTGAATGCGCCGTTGTCAATGATACTTTCGTCACCTGTCCTCCTCCGTAGAGATCACATCCGCTTCTCCCAGCATGGTCATATCATCATGTCAATATCCCGCCGTGTCATGCAGGCATCCGCCCCAGAAAACCTGGCGTCTCCTACGGGGCCAGTTTCCGTTTGCTCGCCCGCTGCTGCTGCTGCCCGCCGTCGTCCTGGCTATTCAAGTCGGTGTCGGGGTCCTCCTGGTCATCCGCGCCCTCGTTGTCTCCGTCCAGCTCGCCGCTGCCGCGCTTGATGCCGCCACTACCCGCTGCGCTCACTTCGAGGTGCGCCGCGCCGGGGGCACCGGCCCCTGCGCTTGGCCCGCTTGGTGGGTGAAGGCTGCTGCTGCTGTTGCCGCCAACCGTCAGCACGCTCTTCATCTCGTCGTTTGCGGTGGTGGGCTTGTCGGGTGCGCTGCCGCCACCGGTGCTGCCACTGCCGCTGCCGCCGCCGTTGTTGAGGTTGAGGTTGGTGTTGTTGGAGAGTGGATTGTGAAAAGGGGGATCAGGGCGGGTGGGCTTGCGCGGGGCAGCCATGTTGGCAGCGGCGACAAAGGGGCTGGCAGTGAAAACAGCAGAACCGGGGACGGCAGCGGCAGCAGTAGCGCGGGATGAATGTGACAGAATAGGGGCGTTCCCACCCTTTTCGTTCTCGACCAGCTGCTTCGTCTCCTCCCTGCGGGCGGCTGCCTTTGCAGCGCGGCGGTCGGCGTCGGCGCGCAGCTGCGTCATTTGGCACGAGAGGAACTGCAGGGTGGACTCGCAGCGGCCGGCCCAGGACTGCAGGCTGGAGAGCAGGCCGCCGATGGCGGTGGGGGCGACGTCACGGAGGGGCGCGACGCTGTTGATCTGCACGAGCGACGCCTTAGGGTTGAGCTGCGCCTTGAGCAGGCCGGCGTAGACGGCGCTGATAACGAGCTCCTCGAGGGCCTGGCGGCTGGGGAGGTCGAGGGCGGCCTGCAGGGAGGCATAGTCCAGGGCCGGGGAGCCGGCGGCGGCGGTGCTGTCCTTCTTGGCGAGGGTCAGCAGGGAGAGCTGGCGCAGCTTGAGCTGCTGGGCGTCGGTGAGGGCGGGTAGGCCGGGCGTCGCGGTGTATGACGAGTAAGTGCCATGACTGAAGACTTGGAGGAGGGCCAGGTACTGGGCGAACTCGTCAGACGAGGCGAGGGCCTGGATCTGCGGGGTCTGGAGCAGCTCGGTGAAGATGAAGGTATTCGGGGCCGAGGTCGCGCGCACGATCAGGTCGGCTGCGGCGCGTGGGGATGTGGCGGATTTGCTCAAAGCCAGGAAGGGCTGGGCAACAGGTTGATCACGGAGTCAGTCTCGCGAAGCTTGGTGGTGTGGGGGTCCAGCGACTTGCGGTGGGACCTGGCGGGGGAACAGGCGGGGGAACAGCCAGAATCAGGATGGCGACGCACCTCGAGAGCATTAATGGCTTTGGTTTGTTCCATTTTGAGTAGTATCGACTGTACCGTCCTCGGCCTCCACGGCACGGTTGCGAGGCGCCAGAAAAGGGAGCTCCTGGTCGCTTGAGGTTGGGCACGGTGGTTGGAGCTGAGTTGGAGTACCTACCTATGGATAGTTGGTGGTGTTTGCAGGCGGCAGCCTTGCTGGAGGTGGGGCAAGCGCAGCTCGGAGTAAGGCTGAACTGCCGATCACGGCTGGCTGCGCTGCGACAAGCTGATTGGATCGGTACGATTCACAGCCCGGCACAGGTTCACTTTCCGTCTCCTTCGCTTCCTTCTCTGATTTTTTTCTGCTCTTTGTTCTGCTATTTTTCTTCTTTCTTTCCCCCTTCATTTCCTCTCACTCCTCTCTTCCCCTCTTTTCATGTTGTGGCATCATCTTCCCTTGGTATCTTTGGCCTTGGGGACCTTTTGACAATCTGCGAGCGTGGTGGAGCAGTGGAGGCGGGAAGGGACTACTGCCGCAATCGGTTAGACACCTCGTGGCTCCAGCATCCACATGGTCCCTCTAACGACATTAAATTTACAAAAATCAAAACAATTACCGCTTGGCCACCCAGGTGTCATTGCAACCCGATCGCGGGGTTGGCCCTGAATCGGTTAGGTCAGCGTATGGGAAGACGCAAGGAGTTCCAGCTCGCTCGTCTCTGAAACAGCAGAAGGTTGCCGCTTCGCCTGGGGTTCTGGCTGGGTTTTGCTTGAGCGAATGCTTCAGATCTGTTTGACACCAAGCCCTGGAGCCAGCCAATGGCCCGTCCAAGCGGCCGACCCTTCCAGCGGGCCGCTAGAGCCCTCCACCACCCTGCCCCTTCACTTTGCCTCTTTGATATCGTGCGCTAAGCGGCCTAGCGGGTGTGGCCCTCCAGGGACCAGCAGACCTCTCTGACGAAGCCGCACGGTGCGCCTTTGCCTGTCGCGCTCGCGGGATCCTGGCGGGTGGGTGACGGTTCTGGTGGGTGGTTGTGTGCCGTCCCGCTGCCTGCGGGTGTGCAATATTCTCGCGGGACGGCAGCCACCCAGGACGGCAGACGATGCAGTTCCCCAGACTATTGGATTTTTCGTCGCCATGGCCCTCGTCAAGTGTGTGACCTCGGGATCGACAAAATTAGATTGTCCCGAGGATGACGCCTTCGGCAGTCAACCCGGACCATCGCTGTGTCTCACGGCGTGCAGGACAGGTCTCGAAGCCACCCGCGCATATTTAGTTGCCACCGTGTCGTGTCGGGGGAGGAGCCTTACAAAGCTCGGCGCTGGATGGGGCGGGGCATGATTACGAATACCTAGCAGAGCAGACCTGGAAGCATCACAAGTTGAGACTCTGCAATCTGTAAGCGCCGCAGGAGGTATGGTTTCGTACAATTGTGACACGGACAGGGGCCGCAGGTCTGGGATCGCCATGATCCACGGCGCTGCAGAAAGCTTCAGCAGCGACCAAAGTACGGAGTCCGTACCAACAAGCAAATCAACGGGCGTGCGACGTCTCTCAGCTCAAAGAAAGAAAAAGACAGTCGAAACCCCGTACGTAATGGTCCGGCAGTTCTGGCCGCACAGTATCGCGCACCGTATCCCCACCCTCGCCCACCACCCACCAACACCCTGCACCACTCCAGGGGGCCCTGGCGACCCAAACCGGAACGGGCTGACCTGTTCGGTTCCGTCGCTGCCGTGATCCAGCCCGGCGCTCTGGCAAAGATTAACTTGGCTACTTGGCATCTCATTCTCTGGCCCTCCCACCCCCCGACTTCTTTTTAGTCTTAGTATTTTACAGATTACAAGGACGGCAGTCCGCCATCGCTGGAAGTTGGCCTGATTTGCGTTTCCTGTTCTGCTGCGCTGCTGCTGCTCAACACGAGAGCCCGTCCTGCCACACCCGCGCCTCCAAACCGCCTCCAAACGCCCCCAAAAGCCACTCTCTACGTAATGTTATAACTAGCCCCGGCTCACGATCCGTCGACCGACCTCGAGTTGCTCCCCCAAGTCGCTGTCGCGCACTTGTCCACCACTTCCCCCCCGGTGTTCTGGTTGAGGAGGGGCACACGACAGATCCTGCCGACCCCAGGGCCTTCGCGACATGGCACCCTCCAGCATCCAGCTCCCCTCGAGGGACGCGGCCGCTCTGGCAGCGCCAACGGCGCACATGGCCACCACCGCCCTCAAGGTCGAGGGAATGACGTGAGTCTGCACTCGGCGGGAGCCCGGCTTGTCCACCCGCTAACGTTCTACAGCTGCGGCGCATGCACATCGGCTGTTGAAGCGGGCTTCAAGAGCGTCGATGGCATCGGCAGCGTCTCGGTCAGCCTGGTCATGGAGCGCGCAGTGGTTATGCACGACCCGCAAAGGATATCGGCCGACAGGATACGAGAGATCATCGAGGACCGCGGATTCGACGCCGAGATTCTGTCCACCGACCTCCCCTCGCCCCTCGCCCCCCGCTCCTCGTTCGGCGCGTTCCCCACTGATAACGGGCCCGCCATGATGGTTACCACAGTGGCGATCCAGGGCATGACCTGCGGCGCTTGCACCTCGGCGGTAGAAGGGGGTTTCAAGGACGTGTCTGGGGTCAAGCACTTCAGCATCTCCTTGCTGTCAGAAAGAGCGGTGATCGAGCACGACCCGGCGCTGCTCACAGCGGCGGCCATCTGCGAGATCATCGAGGATCGGGGATTCGATGCCGAGGTGGTTGAGAGCAACGAGAAGGCCCCAGAGTCCAGGACGGCGCCGGAAGAGGGGAGGTCCGGATCGGCGGCGACCACGACTGTCGCGATTGAGGGAATGACCTGCGGCGCTTGCACCTCGGCGGTCGAAGAGGGGTTCAGGAATGTCAGCGGCGTGTTGCGGTTTAATATCAGCTTGCTTGCTGAGCGTGCCGTCATCACGCATGACCCGTCAAAGCTCCCAGCCGACAAAATCGCCGAGATCATCGAGGACCGGGGCTTCGATGCCAAGATCCTCTCCACAACCTTCGATTCTATCGACCATACCTCCGGCACTTCGACGGCGCAGTTCAAGGTTTATGGGAATGTGGACGCCGCCGCCGCCAAGGCGCTCGAGGAGAAGCTGACGGCGCTCCCCGGTGTCAACAGCGCAAGGCTCGTCCTGGCCTCCTCCCGCCTAACCGTGGTTCACGTGCCCAACGTGACCGGCCTGCGGGCCCTTGTTGAGACGGTCGAGAGCGTCGGCCTCAATGCGCTCGTGGCGGACAACGACGACAACAGCGCTCAGCTCGAATCCTTGGCAAAGACACGCGAGATCAACGAGTGGAGGCGGGCATTCCAGATTTCGGTCTCGTTTGCCGTTCCCGTCTTGCTCATCAGCATGGTCATTCCCATGTTCCTCCCAGCCCTGGACTTTGGCTCGATTCGCATCATTCCCGGCTTGTACGTTGGCGACGTCGTCTGCCTGGCTCTCACGATGCCTGTCCAGTTTGGCATCGGAAAGCGATTCTACAAGTCAGCTTGGAAGTCGATCAAGCACGGCTCACCCACCATGGATGTTCTCGTGGTCCTGGGCACATCCTGCGCATTCTTTTTCAGCGTCATGGCGATGGTCGTCTCACTCCTCTTTCCGCCTCACACGCGGCCCAGCACCATCTTCGATACCAGTACGATGCTTATCAGCTTCATCACACTGGGCCGTTTCCTCGAGAACCGTGCAAAGGGTCAAACATCAAAGGCTCTCTCGCGGCTGATGTCGCTTGCCCCGTCCATGGCCACCATCTACGCCGACCCGATCGCTGCTGAGAAGGCGGCCGAGGGATGGAATAGCGACGTCACTGAGGATGAGTCTAAACAGCCTGTCGACGGCAACGCTGCCGAAGAGAAAGTGATCCCTACCGAGCTCATCCAAGTGGGAGACATTATCATCCTTCGTCCCGGAGACAAGATCCCCGCCGACGGCGTTCTCGTCAGGGGTGAGACCTACGTGGACGAGAGCATGGTCACGGGCGAGGCCATGCCGGTTCAGAAGACCAAGGGCAGCTTCCTCATCGGCGGCACCGTCAACGGCCACGGCCGAGTCGACTTCCGCGTCACTCGGGCCGGCCGCGACACCCAGCTCAGCCAGATTGTCAAGCTCGTGCAGGACGCCCAAACGAACCGCGCTCCTATCCAGCGCCTGGCTGACACTCTGGCGGGATATTTCGTCCCAACGATTCTGTTCCTGGGCCTCATGACCTTCCTTGTCTGGATGGTGCTGAGCCACGTGCTGGCACACCCTCCCAAGATCTTCCTGGAGGATGCCAGCGGTGGCAAGATCATGGTCTGCGTCAAGCTCTGCATCTCGGTCATTGTGTTTGCCTGCCCCTGCGCCCTCGGCCTCGCGACTCCCACGGCTGTCATGGTGGGAACCGGCGTCGGCGCTGAGAACGGCATCCTCGTCAAGGGCGGCGCCGCCCTGGAGACTACTACTAAGATCACCCAGGTCGTGTTCGACAAGACGGGAACCATCACAAACGGAAAGATGAGCGTGGCCAAGGCCTCGCTCGCCTCGCCCTGGGGAGACACCGAATGGCGCCGCCGTCTGTGGTGGACCATCGTCGGCCTGGCCGAGATGGGCAGCGAGCACCCCATCGGCAAGGCCGCGCTGCGCGCCGCAAAGGCGGAGCTCGGCCTCGGCCCCGAAGCGACGCTCGAGGGTAGCATCGGCGACTTCGCGGCGGCCGTGGGCAAGGGCATCAGCGCGTACGTCGAGCCCGCGACCAGCGCCGACCGGGCGCGGTACAAGGTCCTGATTGGGAACGTGCTCTTCCTCCGGCAGAACGGCGTCGCGGTGCCTGAGTCGGCGGTCGTGGCCACCGAGCAGGTCAACGCCGACCGCTCCTCCGCCAAGGCCAGCGCCGGCACGACAAACATCTTCATCGCCATCGACGGCGCCTACGCGGGCCACCTCTGCCTCTCGGACACCATCAAGGAGGGCGCGGCGGCTGCCATCAAGGTGCTCCACCGCATGGGCGTGCGCACGGCCATGGTCACCGGCGACCAGCAGGGCACGGCGCTGGCCGTCGCCTCGGCCGTCGGCATCCACCCAGATGACGTGTATGCCGGGGTTTCCCCGGACCAGAAGCAGGCCATCATCCGGCAGCTCCAAGACTCCGGCTCGGTGGTGGCCATGGTGGGCGACGGGATCAACGACTCGCCGGCACTGGCGACGGCCGACGTGGGCATCGCCATGGCGTCGGGCACGGACGTGGCCATGGAGGCTGCCGACGTGGTGCTGATGCGGCCCAACAACCTGATGGACATACCCGCCGCGCTCAACCTCGCGCGCACCATCTTCCGCCGCATCAAGATGAACCTCGCGTGGGCGTGCATGTACAACGTGGTCGGACTGCCCTTCGCCATGGGCGTGTTCCTCCCGCTCGGGTTCCACATGCATCCCATGATGGCGGGGGCGGCCATGGCGGCGAGCAGCGTCAGCGTGGTGACGAGCAGCCTGTTCCTGAAGCTGTGGAAGCGGCCGAGGTGGATGGATGAGATGGAGGCGGCTGAGAAGGGCGGGGTGGTCCGCAAGGGGAGGGGGTGGGGGTTCATCGGTGGTCTGCGGGAGACGGTGGCGGGGCTGTTTGGCGGGCGGAGCAAGAAGGGGGAGGGATATGTGCCGCTGGCGACGCTCGATCGGGAGCAGGCGGTTTGAGGGAGGTGAAAATGTTTTCTTTGCTCCTGCTGGGCTGTTTTTGGGCATCAATGGCGTTTTTGGGGAGCGGCGTGGGTTTGGATTTTGTCCGGCCAAGGTGTATGTGATGGTGTCCGCTGTCTGTCGAAGCAAGGCCCGTTATATACCTCTCGAAACATGCTGCTGTACTTGTTTGCGAGGCATCTAGTTTTATTGGCATGGCCCGCCGCCTTAGCGATGATGCAGCTACGCTTACTCGCCTCACTTGCGGTGGGCTTCGTGCGTCGGAATGTGCAGCAATGTTTGATCCCAATATTCGGCAGGGAGAGATGGCCCAGACCAAGGTGCAAACAATCAAGGCCTGTATTCATGCCCGTTTGGGTCCCTTCTATATGCGCTCGTGGGGGGGCCTAGACCTCCCACCCCATCACCCCACTTGATCCCCTTCTTTTCAAGTACCCAAAACTTGTAGATAGGCACTGCGGCCCCCTCTTCTCGACTCTCAACTCGAATAAAACCGTGGAGTCAATCCCAACTGCATCGAGTCCATCCATTGTGTTGAGAATCGGCCCTCGTGTTGGACTCGATGCTGTGTCCTGCCAGGCGGGCATTGATGCTCAGCCCAAATTTCCCAACAACCGGTGCACGACGGGGAAGCATACACTGCTCAACCAGCCGCTCGTGCCCAAGGCAGGTAGTTATTTTCCCAGCACCTGGGCTCATTGGTCCCCATTGTGTCGTTCGATAACAATCCAGGGCGGCAGCGCCTAGAAGCCGGGCTGGAGGTAGGCCTTCATGGCCAGCACGGCGTCCCCGTCGTGGGCGCGGAGCAGCTCGGTCGCCTTGGACTTGGGCAGCTCCAGCTCGTCGACCTGTTTTCACCACCCCCATGGATTAGCAATTGGCCCCCCCGGAACACTCCCTAACCCTGGACTGACCAGCAGCTTGACATCCGCAGCATCCACCTTGACGACCTTGGTCTCCTTCTTGGCGGCCGCGCCGCCGCCCAGGGCGTTCATGGCGTTCTTGACGGCCTCCTGGTCGACCTCGCGGGCGGCGCCTTCATCATCGCCGCGGGCGTCGAGCTTGGAGAGGGCGGCGGCGGCCTTGCGGTCCTCGGCCGACTTGGCGGTGGGCTGGGCCTCGTCCTCAACGTCGCCGGCGGTGGTGGCGCCCTCGACGATGTCGGCGGGCTGGCGGTCTTCGGCAGCCATGGTTTGGGGGGGGGGGGGTGACTTGGGCTGGTTGGCTCAGGTTGGTTCAGAGTGGTTGGCTGGGTCGGGCCGGATAGGGTGGGTAGATGGATCGGCGGGGAGGGGCGTTGCTGAGGTGAGCTGGGTGGATGGAGTGCCGGCTTGTGCTTCGAGAGTCTTCGATCTGGTGTTGTCTGCGCCGCGGGCTGAGCTTCGGTCGAAAATCCGAAGGTTGTCCAGGGCTGTCGCTCACTGGGCGCAACAATAATGTGGGGGCGGGGTTGGAGGGTCGGCTCCAGGTGTTCGCTGGTGGGGCGGGCTGCTGCACCCGCTTACTGGATGCGGCACGGCGTTTATGGACCCGTGACTAAGCGGGCAGCTGCTCGATTGGTCAATTCCTTCGCTCGAGGCTGGCAGCGGCTTTGTTCCAAAGTTGCAGGGTCGCCCAGCGCAAAAATGGCCCCAAACTGTTTGGCGTCATTGAGTCACTGCAGTTGGTTGAATGGTACCATGGAGCTCCCTGAATCTGACCACCGGCCTCATCCTCCCAATAAGCCCGGCTGAAAAAGGTCACCGAGCCCGTGAGGCTAACCTGACCGTCACGCTGCTGAGATCCGTCCAGGGCTCTCTCCAGGGCTCCATATTATGAGCGCGACTCGTGCACGACGCCGACTTCAACCAGCTGGGCCCCAACCATCGTCCTCCATATTCAGTTGACACCTTCAGACGACGACCGACTCAGAAACACCCTCCCAAAGACACAATGAACGGATCAGCAGCACCTCCCGCGCCCGCGCCCGTACCGGCCAGCGCCAACGGCCACGCCCCCGAGTGGACGCCCGACTCGTGGCGGTCCAAGCCCATCAAGCAGTGCCCCGAGTACCCCGACCAGGCCGCCCTGGCCAAGTCAGTCTCGGCCCTCAGGCGCCTGCCGCCCATCGTCCACCCGCGCGAGATCACCCAGCTAAAGCAGCACCTCCGCGACGTCGCCCAGGGCAATGCCTTCCTGCTCCAGGGCGGTGACTGCGCGGAGCTGTTCGACTACTGCGAGCAGAATGCCATCGAGTCCAAGGTCAAGCTGCTCCTGCAGATGAGCCTGGTGCTCCTCTGGGGCGCAAACAAGCGCGTCGTCCGCATCGGCCGCATGGCCGGCCAGTACGCCAAGCCGCGCTCCAGCCCCGTCGAGACCCTCAACGGCCAGCAGGTGCCGTCCTTTAGGGGCGACATCCTCAACGGCTTCCGCGCTGAGGACCGCGCCCTCGACCCCGACAGGCTGGTCAGGTACGGCTCACCCTCCGGTGGAGCAAGAATGAACCCATCTCGCTAACTGTCCTCCAGGGCCTACCACCACTCCTCGGCCACGCTCAACTACGTCCGCGCTGCCATCTCATCTGGAATCGCCGACCTGAGCAAGCCCCTTGACTGGGGTCTCGGCCACGTACGCGACCCGGAGCTCAAGGCCAAGTACGAAAAGGCCGTCCACTTCCTCAAGGACATGCGCAGCTTTATGCACACCATCGGCGCCGAGAACGAAAAGTTCCACACGGTCGACCTGTTCACCAGCCATGAGGGCCTGCTCCTCGAGTACGAGGAGCCGCTGACCCGCCTGCTCGACAACCCGACCGCGCCCCGGTCCCAGCCCAGGAAGGAGTACTACGACACGTCGGCCCACTTCCTCTGGATCGGCGACCGCACCCGCCAGCTCGACCACGCTCACGTCGAGTTCTTCCGCGGCATCGCCAACCCCCTCGGCGTCAAGGTCGGCCCGACCACCCCGGCCTCGGACCTGCTCGACCTGCTGCGGGCGCTCAACCCGTCCCGGGAGCCGGGCAAGATCACGCTCATCACGCGCTACGGCGCCGACAAGGTGGCGTCGCTGCTGCCGGCGCACATCCGCGCCGTCGAGGACAGTGAGTATGCGCGCACCGTGGTGTGGCAGTGCGACCCGATGCACGGCAACACGCAGTCGGTCAGCGGCGGCATCAAGACGCGCCGCTTTAGCAACATCTTCAGCGAGCTGCAGCAGACGCTTCGCATCCACAAGGAGCAGGGTAGCTACCTGGGCGGGGTGCACCTCGAGCTGACGGGCGACGCCGTGACCGAGTGCATGGGCGGGAGCGAGGGGCTCGACGAGGACGACCTGTCGACCAACTACACCAGCTTCTGCGACCCGCGCCTCAACGAGAAGCAGGCGCTCGAGCTGGCGTTTTTGATCGCCGACCACTACCGGTGCGAGCGGGACCGGGAGGGCAAGGTGTGATGTACTCTAGCGGTGGTGTTTTGTACAGTTTGGGTTGGGGTTGGGCAGGGGAGTGAAAATGATTCTCTGGGTACATATACTAGGTCTGGGATGGAGGGGAAACAAAACAATAAAACACACAGCACGTTTGGGATCCATCAATTTCCTCGCGTGTCTTCATCTACCCTAGAAGGCCGTGTCTATCAAAACCTGCCTGTCATCCAACAGACCAAGCACCCTTTCCCAGCTCAGGCTGCTACCCAGCCCCCAAAACTGACAACACAGTTGGCATCACATCAACCGCCCTACCCCTCTCATCCCACCCTTCTCCAACTTCCTTCCCGACGCCCCCTCCCACCTCACAACACACTCCTCCCCCCTTCCCCTTTACCCCCCGCCGCCCGCACTTGTCAATTCGCAAGCGCAATAGTCTGCGCCCCCTCAAACGCGTCGCCAGCCTCCACACTCTGCCACCCGGCCACCGCGCCCGGTTCCACACAGAGCATGTTGCGGAACCCCTCCTTGGGCTCAAAGTCGGCCATAGCGGCCGCTTTGGCCGTCCAGGGGTTCCAGATGACCACGTTGGCGAGGTTGTCGCGCGTGACGTGGTAGAGCGGGGTGCCGGAGGTGGAGACGGTGACGGGGGAGGACGGGGAGGCGGGCGTGTAGACGCGGTCGGTTTCGGAGGTGATGGTTGTGGTGGGGGTGGTGGAGGTTTTGGTGGTGGCGTTGTCGACTTTGTCGATGTAGGTGGCGTCGGCGAGCCCGGTGATTTCGACGGTGGTGATGTCCTGGGGTAGGGGTTAGAGAGATTGGGGGGTGGGAGGGGGGGGAAGGGGGGCTTGCCTTGACGCGCAGGTAGGTGTGTAGCAGCACCTGGCAGTCAAACGGCTGGGCGTCGTCGTTGGTGGCGACGATGCTGGTGGTCAGGCTGTCGCGCTTGAGGGTGACGCTGTAGATGAGGTTGAAGCGGAAAGGCCAGTTGGTGGTCGCGAGGGGGTCGAGCCCAGGGGCGGCGGAGCTCAGGCCAAAATCGAGCTTGACCGTCGGCTCGTTGGCGGCCGGGCCGGCCATCGACTCGGACGTCGACTTGCCCAGGAACTCCCAGCGCGAGGTGCGGGCGAAGCCGTGCTGCGGGAGGGATTTGGTCTGGGGGTGGGTTGGGGCCGTCCCGAAGACCTGTGGTTTTGGGGGGGGGGATGGTTAGCAAAGGCGGGTCACATCACTCTAATCCCACTTGACTGTTCTCAAGTCAAGGGCCACAACGTACCGGAAAGACAATCGGAATCCCGCCCCGAACAGCCTTGCTCCCGTCGAGCTTGGCCGCCTCGCTCAGCCACAGCTTCTCGTCGCCGGCGGCGTCCTTCCAGCTGATGACGGTGGCGCCGTACAGCAGCACCGTGACGCTCTCGCCCGTGGGCAGCTCGGCCGTCACGCGCGAGTTGTCCTCGGAGAAGACCACGGTCGGCTGCGGCGGGAGGCCCGGCGTCGCCGACAGCGCGGGCGGTTTCGGCTTGTTGGCGCGCTCGACCATGGCGGCGGTGTTGTGCGGGGTGGTCTTGTTGGGTGGGATAAGGGCGGGGGATGAGGGCGGGGGAGGGGTAAGCGAGTTGGTGAGTTGAAGTGAGGCGGGGTGATGGGAGGTGGTGAGAGGCGATGAGATGAGCTGCGGAGTGTTGGCAACTCTCTGTATAAGAGAAGAGGGATGAATGCACTTGTAGCTTCGGCTGATCTGATGGGTGGGCTTGATGGCGGCTGGTTGGTTGCCCTTCGTAATGCTCCGGGCTTGCTTGGCCTAAGTGAAGTGGGTGGGATGGAACTGCGGGGTAGTTTGGCTGAGTGAGTGTGAGTGGATGGTGGGGAAGCTCTCCCAAATGATCTCAATCCTCAAGCAAGCAGCACACACAACCCACACAGCAAGTCACAATGTTCCCTTTTTCATTTTTCTACCCCGTCACCCAATACCGAGCTTTTGTATCTCTCCCAGCCCCGAGAGTGGCGAGCGGCAAACGAACCCGGGCAGGCGGCTTCTGCGGCAAAGCTGATCGCCAGGACCGCAACAATGGTTCAGTTTGATCAGTCGTGATCGGTTTGATCCAACCCGGCCACTTCATGCGCCGCCTTCAGCGGTGGGCGCGATGCGGGGCTAAGCTGCCTTGGGTGGCCTACCGAAGCACCCATGAGGCGGGGTACGGAGTAGTCAGTTGGGAAGCTTGCTGGTTGGGGCGGCACGGTACGCTGCGGCGGGTGGTGGGTAAGTGATGCTGCGTGGTGCTGGCGTGGTGCTGGTGTGTCGTCGGCTGCATGACCTGAAACATCACGCCCGGTTGGTGGCTCCCTGCCTCTGGCATGCCGATGGAGCAGACAGCTTGCTAGTCTCGGGGTTGCCAGATCGGGCCGCAATTCTTCCATCAGTCAGCTTCACTGCCAGGCTGGGCATCGCCCGAAAGTTCTCTGGTGCTTTTGTCTTGATTGAATCGAATCTTGAAACTCCCTGTCGTAACGCTGTATTTTCACTTCACCAGGCTATGCCAACAACCTAGGTATGCTTTCAACAAAACCCAACAACCCATGATATATAACGCCCCGAGCCCCTTTCCCAGACTCCCCAATGTGAAGCCAAACGCCGCTAACCATGCAATGAGAATTACCTAATCCTGATTCCGTCCTCTCCTCTCTGCCTCGTACAACTCCCTCCTCATATCCATAAACAAGTCCTCAATCTGATAAACCTCCTCTCTGGACAGCTGCGCCGACCGCAGCCTGTCGAGTCCGCCCCGCAGCAGACTCATGAGCTTCTGCGCCTGGCTCGGCTCAAGAGCCGTGGGCTCTTCCACCTCCGTGGCCTCCATGACCTCCGTGACCGTGCCCTGTCCCGCTGTAGTGTCCACCACGGGCTCCCGCACCTCCTCCTCGGCCTCTGCCTCCATTTCCTCAGCATCAACCTGCATGAGCTCCTTCCCAAAGAAAACAGCAGGCGAGCCGTCCCTAGATGTCGGCCTGCTGTCTTCCTCATGTCGCTGGCTGTTGCTGAATTCGAGCGCAATCTGGGACTGCACGTCCCGGTCGTCCCCGTCGCTCTCCACCATCTCGTCGTCCATCTCGACAGCCGGAGACTCCGGCGCGTCGCTCTCCTGGCTGGCAACTCCATCATCAGAAGGCTCAGCCGACGAGCTGGGAATCCGTTCCTCCCGATCCTCCTCTGCCTTGACCTCCTCTTGAGCGACCGTCGGTAGCTCCTCCGACGCCTGCACCTCAACGCTGGGCGCTGGAGCCTCTGGGGCCGGGGCTGTCTGGCTGTTGGGGAGCTCTCCGCTGGTCTCGGTGAACTCATGCCGCTGTCGCTTCGGGATGGATTGCTGAATCCTGGAGGAGGCACGCTTTCTCCCCGAGCGCGTCACCATCTGCGAGGCTGACAGGTTCTCAGGCTCAGCGCTTGACGACGCCGCGGATGCCGCCGAGCTAGCACGGGTAATCCTCGACGGCACAGGCTCCACAGGCTTGGGGTTTGCGGCAGGCTGCTCCGGGCTACCCTCAACCACGATGCATTCTATGACGGGCGAGTTCTGCGCCGAGCCACCCGGGGAGTCTGTTGGCGAAGATGGGTGGTATTCCGAACGGTCGACCTTGGCCGCGTCCAACTCAACCACCAGCCTCAGCAAACTCGTTTCATCGACCTGGCTGAGTTCGAAGGAGGCAGCGGCAGCGGGCATGGCTCGTGTTGGCTCCGTGTCGGCTTTGTTGCCTGCCTCGGCGGCTGCCTCAGGCTGCTTGCGGGTCGCTGGCAAAGGGCTAGTCGGTGCATCCGTAAACTCGACTCCCTCAGATTTGGAAGTTGGAGTCTCCTGGGCCCGCGGCCGTGAAATCCGGGCAGAGCGCCGGGGCGTAACCGGCAAGTCTTCCATCCGCTTCTTGGACGGTTCCGGGGCCGCCTCCGCTGGCGCCGCCATGCGGTCAAAAATCATGCTGTCCTCAATCACCTCATCCATTGCCGATGGCAGTTCCGCCCTCTCTTCATCCTCCTTCAACGGGCTGCTCGGTACCAGGGGCCCGTCATCCTCAACCTCGGGCAACGAGACGACCCTGACAAAACCGCGTCGGCTCGAAGGGTCGGGGACAACGCCGTGGCGATTCGGGTTGGGTGATCCAGAGACGGGCGAAGAGGAGAACTGCCACTCCTCGAGCAAACTGTGACTAGCAGACCTGGATCTTATCTCGGCGGCCAGTGGGTTTCCTCGAAGTTCTGGCGGCGATGAGGGCGGATCCATCATGTCATGCTCTGATATCATCATCGGTTGGCCCCGGCGAGGAGTCGGGGTCGAGGAGACATAGTCGTCAAATGCTCTCTCAGGCTCGGGAGTGGCCGCTTGACGCACCCGGGGGGCTTCAGGGAGCATTTGGCCACGGGGTTCCTTGGAGTTGGCACCCGGGCTGCTGGGCCGGATGTCGGAGAACAAGTCGGCATTTTCTCGCTGCCGATCACGGACTTCCTTCTGGCGCTCGGTCAACACCTGGGACTCGAGGGGGCTGCCAAAAGCAGACGAGGGCTCGATTGCCGCGAACTGGATTTGCGAGTCGTCATGGCGGAGTCGAGGCTTTGGGGTGCGCTGGTTGGCCGGGGTTCGTCCTTTTTGAACACTCCTTGTCATGGGCCTGCTCGAGGACGCGTGGGAAGCGGGCGACTTCAACTGAGATGAGGGTGGGAGTGAGGCTTCCTTTCTGTCGCTTGATCGCGTCAAGGGCAGTCTGGGAAAACTGAAATCCTCCTCAAACGAGTCAATGAATGAGGTGTGCTGCCCACCAAACTCGGCGCTCGAGGTTTCCAGGCCAGGCAAAGCAATATCGGCATGGAGCTGCAGCTGCACGAGGGCAGCTCTGAGGTCTTCCGGGTAATCCAGGTGTCCGATGCCCTCGAAGAGTCTGTTCCACAGCGAGATGGCAAAATTGACGGTGTTGCGGTGGCACGAGGCGAATGAAGCGCAAAAGAACCGGTTGAGGAACTGCAGTTGCTGTTCGGGATGGTCCATGTCGGCGAGCAGATGGGAGATCTTATCCCATAATGACTTCGTCTAACCCGCTGTTAGGGTCAAGCTGTCAGGTCAGACACGGGGAAAATCACACTTACTGCTGTAAAGACGGAGCTGGTCGACCCGCCGAGCAACTTTTTGCGGTCCTCGAACCATGGAAGAACACCCTCTTGCAAGGCAATCATCGCCTTCAGGAACAGTTCGCGGTTGCACCTGTCGAAGAAACCACCGGTCTCTTTCAGGAGCTGCACGGTCGAATCGGTAGCGGCAGGATCGAAGTTGGCGTAAAGGTGACCCAGAACATCGCTGACAGCCTTGTAGAGGCTGTCAAAGGTGTCGTAGGACGAAGAACGAGAACCGGCCAGGACTGTGCCCCAGAGCCGTTTCCGAGCAGCATCCACGGCCTGCCGGTCGCGCGGCTGGGTGGCGACGGAGGCCAACTCAGTCACATACTGGACGCAGCTGAGCCGGTTGTCGACAATCTCCCGAGCTCCCAGGTGCTCGACCAGAACCTTAGCGAGGGGTTCAACGACGATGATGGCCACTCCTGCATCCCCCGTTTCCTCACGTACTCGTTCAAACGCGGCGTAGAAGAGAGACTGCCAATGCTCCGTGGGGAGGTTTGGAGTCGATCTGATGCCACGCTCAAGAATCTTGACAACATCCCGGTACTCGTGCCCGACTGGAGTCTCTCCTGCCGAGGCAGTCGAGTGGTGGCTGTGGTGACCTGGTTCGAGCCAGCTCACGATGTTGTTGGCCACCAATAACCATGAACCGTAGGGCCGGGGAGCATCCATCGGGACGGCCGAGATCAAGTCCTGGGCGAGGTCTATTCTTGCCTTGCCTCCCTTGGCGGCGAAGAAAGGGGCAAAGACGGAGCCAAAGAATTCGGCAAACTCCTTGTCATCCGGAACGCCGGGCGGGAGAGTTGAGAGCATGGAGAAGAGGGTGGAGATGGGCGCCTTGCCGGGGAGTTGTTGCTTTCCGGTCTTCTCCGTGAATGGAAGAAGCCCTAGCGAGCCAACCATGATCTCCAAGTACGCTCGTACGGAGTGGAGGAACTCGACCAGCCCGCCCTCGGTATCCTCTTTAGCCAACACGCCCCTTTTCCAAATCTTTTGCAGAAGAGTGAGGGCCTCGGTCACGAAAAGCGCCGTGTCCCTCGAGATCTTGATCTCCTTGGCGGCGGCCGAGGCAACAGTCGAGACAAGGCTCCGCCAGAGACCGTAGGTGGAACTGTCGGTTCTGGCCAATGCAAGGAAGTCCTGCTCGAGGATGGGCTGAACCACGCCAAAGACCTGGCTTGTGTTGCGTCTGATCCATTGCGAGTCGATGGGCGGGAGCTCTTCGGGCTTCACAAGGGAGGTTTTCTCGATATGATCCACTTTCCAGTGCCGCGGTGTCGTGCAGTCAAAGAGACCACCAAGAATAGCGCCAGCCTGGTGGAGGTTATCGTCGGCGGCCTCGGAGGTCGGTTCAAGCAGCTTCGAGATCACAGGCTTGACACTGGCGTCCCAGTAGGTGTCCAACAGGGTCGTGGGCGTGCTGGGCCTGAAGGCGTAATAAAAGAAATTGCAAATCCCGCCCAAAACGGCCTGCCGCAGCTCGACCGACGTCCTTCCCGACCCTTTCCGTCTCAGCTGGCTGATGAGGGGCGCCGTCAGAATGGAAACGTTCTTAGGCAGAGCTCGCTCGTCGAGGTGGAGGAGGTAAACAAGGCGGGCCCATGCGTGGTTGGCGGCGATCTTGGTCGGATAGTCGGTGCTGTTGAAACAGCTCTGGATGATGTGGAGCCACGGGCTGGTGTACTCCCACTGGTCCAACCTGATGCGGAGGAGGAGAATGACGACGCTCCAGATTTCCGGGACAACGGCGGATTCCTGCTTGTCCTTGGCCAAGAGCTTGAGCCTCTCCTCGTAGTACTGGATGTAGCGGCGGTCCTCGGATTGGAGGTTGAAGACCTCGATGACCTTGCGCGAGAGCTGCTTTTCGTGGCCGATACTGTAGGCGGCTCTCAAGCCGAGGGAGATGGCTGCCGACCGAATGTCCCTTAGGTTGCTGAGCATGTCGGTGAACAGGTCCAGCAGCCAGTCGGAGTGGACGATCATGAGCTGCCCCGACTGCTCGACGAGTTTCCGGTAGACAAAGATGCGAGACTGGATGATGGTCTTGCCCTTCAGGGGTTCTTCGAGATTGTGCAGTGACGACACCAGTCTCCCCACTCGGTCAGAGGTCATGACCTTGGGCGAGAAGTTTTGTTGGGAGATGACCAGCATGAGGCGGCGAGCAGCGCTCTTCGGGGTCGAGGGATCCTCAAACGATCGAATGCAGTGGTCGATGATGAAGACACTAAAGTCGCTGGAGATGGTCGAGGCGATGGCCGGGAAGGACAGGAAGGTATTGAGGAGGTTCAGGGCGTGGTCGGTCAGGGAGGGGTCGAGACTGCCCTCGGGGGTTCTCGCCACGATATCGCGCTGCATGAACTGGGTGAACAGGGTCATCTTGGCTTGGAGAGCGACGCGGTCGGGCAGGTTGTTGGAGGCCTTGCAGGCGCGCGTCAGCATCAGGTAGGCGTCGAGCTTGGAGTCGCGGTCGCCGCCGGCGAGCTGCTGGAGGGTGGATTCCAGCATAGCGGCCAGATTCAAGTTTGGGTCTGCGGGATCGAAGTCGCCTCGGGCGGCCGAGTCGAGGAGGCTGGGGACAAGGGGGGCGGTGACTTTGAGGATCGACTTGATGGGCTTCGAGGGGCTCCGCGGCAGGGATACGGGGGTCGGGTGCTGGCGCACGCCGTCTCCGCCGACGAAGACGGGCGGGTCCTTGTACTCGGCCCGCGCCGAGAAGCCGACCTTCTTCTGAATGCGGCGCGAGATGGAGGTCGTCGCGGCGGAGGAGGCAGGCGACTGGAAGCCGGGCGGTGTATGCAGGCTCAGGCGGGTATCGACGGGGCCCAGCGACGGTCGGGTCGGGGCCGCCAGCTCATGGTGTGCTTCGCGCGGTGGGGTCGGGGGTCTCGGCGGGAGGGAACTGAGAAGACTGGAGAGCACCACGGGAGAGGACATGCTGGCCCGCTGGCCGGCGTTTCGAGGGCGGAGGTGGGCGACGAGACTGCTGCGTCCTGGGTTTTGACACCGTCGAGCTTTAGGCAAAAAGGGTGGAGGTTGGGTAGGTGGTGGGCAACTACGCAGTTGCTAGTGCACTCAGCAGCGGCATGGGGACGAACCAAACTGGAAAAATGGAAGCCAGACGATGGCAGAAACCCTGGACAAAACACCAGACAAAGGGGAAAGGAAGAAAAGCAAAAGATCAGGACAAGACACAACACCCCAAAAAGCCAGCCAGCCAGAAAAGAGCGTCGGATGATGGCCCGATGTGGTGTCTTGCCGCGATGAGGGCGGCAGCTTGATGGAGGCTGTACGGATTATGTAGATAGTGGATGGAGCAGACAGAAAGCCATCCATGGTCGGGCAATTAAGACTTTTGACGCGCTGTCGCGTAGCCACCCCAGGGACAGCGCGTCCCAATCGCGCATCCCGTCACGCACCACTTTAGCGAGTCCCAACGCCCCACACCTCAGCCTCCTCTTTTCAAACCCAGCTTCTGGACTTGCCCAATCTGGCCAAGTGCTTCTCCATCACTTGGCATCAGCTTGAGCTCCAGGTTGAAGTTGGAACGGGTTGCCCATCTCCCCTGTTCATCTGTTGACCAGAATCAAAGTTCTCGCCAGCTTGGAGGAGAGAAAGGGAATCTGGCTCTCTAATTGGATGTCCCGGGAGCTCCCGTGCGACACATCCCCGCCGCACTTGGGACGAGCTTTAAGCAGGGCGGCGACAGTGATATGGATTGTGTTCTGGACATCATTGCAACGGTTTCCAGCAAAATCCCCAGACACGTACCCTGGGGATAAGAGCCCAAGAGCGCCACGGCAGGAAGAGTGTCACCCCATTGACCCCAAACGCACCTACGGAGTACTTGGAGGTGGTCTTATTACTCGGTTTTGCTCTGCGTTGTCGAAGTTGGGGTCCAAACGGAGTCACTACCCCGCAGACCACTAAACTGGCCTGGGTGGAGGGACCACTCTCTGGTGGGGGGATGAAGCATCTCACTTCAGCCAGCCTGCTCCACCATTGACCTCTCCCACCCTTAACTCTTAAAGGAACCACCAACGGAGCTTGCCCAGCCAGAACAGACAGCTTGTCGCACCCGGAGTCAGCAATCCGAGCCCGCCGCCATGGCATATCTTTCACACGCTTTATCAGGAAGCCTGACTGGGCCAGGTGTGTTACCTCGGCCTCTTCTCCTACAGCACACCAAGATCGGCTACTGACTCTCTCCCCAAGCCAAGCTCGCCGCCGTCACCAAACTTCTCGACAAGCTGACCCAAGATCTCGAATCCCCCAGTCTCCAGTCCCAAGGTAGGTTTCTATAGCACCAAATGGAGTAGAACAAGAGCATTTTGCTAAATCGATACAGAGCGCGATGCGGCACTCGAAGAATTAAAAGTCTACGGCCGCGATCCGAGCTATGCAGACCCTCTCTTCACCAAGGAGGTAATTGATTGCTCGCCCTCATTCCTCCGTAGCGCACTTCTAACACGTCTCACAGGGGATAGAGACCCTCTCCAAATTTGCCTTCGACAGCAACTCTGACACAACAGCTCGAAATGCGCTCAGGGTTCTCTGCAATGCCTTGCTTCTTAAACCGCCTACCCGGCAGACCTTTGTGGATCTGGGGAATGCGCCCAAAGCATCAGAGAGGCTCAAGAACGACAACTTGGACGACGAATTCCTCGTCTCCCGCCTTCTGCTCCTCACCACCTACGTCACGGGCCTTGACCTCCCCCAGCTCATCGAGCAGCACCAGCTAGCCGATTCCATCGTCCAGAATCTGTCACGCCATGCCGCCCGCGCGTCCGCGCAACCATCCGCCACGGGAAAGGCGGGCCCGATGGAAGAAATGGCCCTCGCCGAAACCCTCAAGCTCCTCTTCAACGTCACCAACTTCGCCAAAAACCACATCAACGCCTTTGACGCAACCCTCCCCCACATCGCGACCCTCCTCTGCAGTCACCCTTTACCCAAGACCAGTACCCCCCTCGACACCACCTTCAGCCTCCTCTTCAACGCCCTCCTCAACCTCGACCTCTCCACCCCGACCGCTCAATCCGCCCTCTACCCGCCCGCCGAGCCCACCCGCGTCGTGGACCGCCTCGTTGACCTCCTCGACCCGGCCATGAAGGCCTACACCGACACGGCCCTGGACCAGTCCGTCGCCCCGCTCGTCTGCGCCCTCTCTGTTGTCTACGAACACGCACCTGAGCCCGCCCGCGCCGCCGTCCAGGCCCGCCTGCTCCCCACCGAGGAGGACCGCAAGCTCGTCCTGGGAAAGACGGATACCCTCCCCTCGCGCATGCTGCGCAACTGGACCAACGCGCTGGCGCCCCAGTTCCGCAGTGCTGTTGCGCACCTGTACTTTGACCTGTCTGGCAAGGATGCGGGCAAGTTTATTGAGAATGTTGGGTATGGGTACGCGTCTGGGTTTCTGTTTGAGAACAGTATCCCGGTGCCGCCGGGGGCTGTGGAGGGCGCGGCTGCGGGGGCGGGCGGCGAGGGTGGTGAGGCGTCTGGGAGCAGGCGGCCGGTGAATCCCATTACGGGCCAGTTCTTGGATGAGGAGAAGTTTGAGGAGCTGCCGGAGATGACGATGGAGGAGAAGGAGCGGGAGGCAGAGAGGTTGTTTGTCCTGTTTGAGCGGTGAGCTTTTTGGTTTCTCCTGCCTGTCGTGCTGAGTTGTTGCTGACAATCTCTAGGTTGAAGCAGACCGGGGTCGTCTCGGTGCAGAATCCAGTGGAAACTGCGATGCAGCAAGGCCGGATTGAGGAGTTGCCGGATGACGAGGAGTCGGATTAAGGGGGGTGGGAAGGGTTGATCGATACCCGGTGGTTTTTGCGACGTATCTCTTTGTTTCCTTCTTGGGTCTTTGGGTCGGGTCTCTCTCCCCGGGCACCATGCTCTTTGGTTTCGTTGCTTGCTAGGTATGTCTGACATGTTTTACAACATGTGTCTGCAGGTCCTGGTGACCTGACAGAGTGTGACCCACCGACTAGGAAGGGAGACAGCAGAGAGATAATGTAATCCGGATCTATCACAAGAGCAGTTTGGAATTCTTTATGAATAACTGCACAGACATTCTCTTCCATCAGCTATTCACCTCTCTCTGCGAGCTGGAACGCCTCTCGAGATATTGTTGCCTCCAGAGCGCAGAGGTTAGATGGAGCACCGGGCACACTCAACAAGACGGATCCCATTATGTGAACTGTATACCCGACCACAATCGTTCTCCCCAAATGTCATTCTTTTGAGTTCGTGGAAGAATATGGAAAGGCTGTCGTTGCGTAGTGCAATAACCCTAACCCCTATTCTTGACACCCAATCCAGGTTCCCTCTTAAACCGACTCCCAGGCCGTGTTTACAGTCCTGCGCCGCGCCTCTGAACTGAGCCTCCATCTCTGAAGCATTGTTTTTCATCGAGACGAACCAAGAGGTAAGATGGTTTATTTATCGACAATTTCAACAACCCTACTTTTTTTTTACCCTCACAACTAACTTTCCAACTCAGTAAAACACGGTCGCATCATCATCCAGCCAAGAGGCCGTTCGGCGAGGACATCGTTGGGGAGGACGGCGACATGAGCCCGACTCTTATCCAGAGCGACCTTCTCAAGTAAGTCGCCGACTTGCGAGAACTTTCGCACCCCTTTTCCTTGTTGCGACCAGATTGCCCACCGTGCACATGTCGCAGATCAACTTTTGCGCTGTTTTCCCAAGTACTTAGCTTGGGCGTGTTGCTTGACTGCCCCAGCATGAAACGGGATTGTTCCCTTGTCATCTCATCTAATTCCTTGACTTTAGTGGTACGGGCGTGTCATTGACCACATCTTACAGCTCCCTCAAATACGACTCGCCAGTTGAAGACGCTGGTGAAGACGCTGGTCTAGACGCTGGACCTACCGTCGTCACATTGGACGACCGCGCTGCCACCAGCGCAAGCGGCCCCGGTACACCAGAAGCAGATATGGAAGGCTGGGCAGCGGGTGACGATCTGAATTCACCCGCGGCCGCTCCGCCCTCGACCCTGAAGAAGCGCGGCCGGGCGTCGCTCACCGCGTCCGCCACCCCCGCCGGATCCGTCACCTCCAAGACACCCCGCTCGACTAAGAGCACTGGGGCATCAAAGAGCGCCGGCCGTAGCACGGGTAAGCGCAAGGCCGCGGAACCCGAGCCCGAGGAGGACGAGACGGACGTGGACAAGCCGGAGGAGGACGAAGCGCTCAAAGCCACCCCTGTAACCAAGCGCGGCGGCCGTGCTGCCCGTTCCGCAGGTGCTGCTGCAAGTGCGCGACTGGCCGCCAAGGCCGCGAAGAAGCCCGTAAGTGCTTTTCGAGATGGCTAAACTCGCGCTTCACGATTCTCACAAAAACACAACAGGCCAAGAAGGCAGGGCGTCCCAAGAAGCAGACCAACGGCGACGTGCCCGCGGGCGAGTACGAGGTCGAGGCAATCGTCGAGTCGGCCATCGACGCCGACACGATGGAGCACATGTATCTGATCAAGTGGCGCAACTACCCGACGCGCGACAACACGTGGGAGCCCAAGAGGCACCTCAAGGGCTCGCTCAACCTCGTCCGCGAGTTCGACGCGCAGAAGAAGAAGGCCGAGGCGGCCGAGGCGGCCAAGAAAGCGGCGACTGCCAGGAAAACCGCGGCCGCCGCCACGTCCGGGGAGAAGAAGCCCGCTCGGGGGCCGAAGCGGAAGGCGGCGAAGGCGGTTAAGGCGACCAAGCCCGCGAAGAAGGGACCCGGGAGGCCGAGGCGGACAGGCAGGACTAGGGGTTAGGGCTGGTTTCCGACGTTTCCTGTTCTTGCTGTCTCTTTGTATCTCTCTATTTTTTCTCGCACGTCGATGGCCTCGAGTTTCTGGCGCAGATATCAACTGGCTTTTCTTAATGCGTTTGTGAAAGGGTTTGGTTGGTCGTGCTGAGTGGAGATCCAACGCTGGGCTAGCTAGGGTGCCGTTGGGTGGTGGCTGGGTTGAGTTTTGGGACCAGCAGGAGTCCTCGTCCACGATGCCCCTGGCCCTGTCTTTGGTCGAGGGAGGACGGGGACCGGCAAAACAAACTGGGCTTGTATCATAGTTAGCGGCAATGCCGCCAGTGCATCAGTTACTTCTCGCCCCCCGTGCAAACTTGGCCTGCTTCCCATGTGTCTTCACAGGCGGCTGCCCGCCTGAGCTTTCAATGACATTGATACCGAAGGCGCTGGCATAGCCTAACCTGGGCTGGTGTTGAAAACGATTCATATCCGCCTATCTCGGAGGTATTCGGTATGCAATGGATGGGTTTTGTTTTCCGGCAAAGTGGGCAGCTCGAATTGCGCGAGAGAAGGCGGAGGGAGAAATCGGGTCATCTCGCTGCGAGGGCGGCCGCGAAGTGGGGCGCCCTTCCCCTGAGCGAACTTGCACGCGTCGGGAACTTGATGACGTTTTAAGCTTTTTTGTCCAAACGTGACACGCAGCCAACAAATCTCACCCCTCTCCACGCCGCAGACGACAACAACTCGACCTCAAAACCGCCCCCGAGCAAAGGCGCATTCAACTCGAAACCGCCACAGCTCCTTGAAGCAAGCCACCAACAGCAACGACATCCACGATGGACGCGCTCCGCTCGGCCATCACGCCCATCACGCACAACCTGCCCGGGCCGATCCGCGACCTGGGCGTCTCCATCATCGGCGACACGTGCTACAAGGCGCTCCTTCTCGACGTGGACCTCGAGAACACGGCGTGCCTCAAGCTGGCCATCAGCAAGGGCCTCGGCATCGGCATCGTGGGCGCGTCGTCGGTGGTCAAGGTGCCGCAGATCGTCAAGCTGGTCAAGTCGCAGTCGGCGAGTGGGGTGTCGTTTCTGTCGTACCTGCTCGAGACAAGCAGCTACCTCATCTCGCTCGCGTACAACGTGCGCAACGCGTTCCCGTTTAGCACGTACGGCGAGACGGCGCTCGTGCTCGGCCAGAATGTCATCATCACGGTGCTGGTCCTCAACTACAGCGGCCGCGCCGGCGTCGCCGCGCTGTTCGTCGCGGCCCTCGCCGCGTGCATGGTGACGCTCTTCAGCCAGAGCGTGCTCGACATGCAGCAGCTGCGGTACCTCCAGGCTGGCGCGGGCGTGCTGAGCGTCGCGAGCAAGGTGCCGCAGATCCTGGCGATTTGGCAGCAGGGCGGCACTGGTCAGCTGAGCGCATACACGGTCAGTTTCCTCCTCGCCTTATTACTCCTCACCCTAGATAAGCTTCCTTTCGTCGGATCCGGGCATGTTGCTAACAGGACCCCTTCCTCGGTGTTGCAGGTTTTCAACTACCTCCTCGGCTCGCTGACGCGCATCTTCACAACACTGCAAGAGGTGGACGACAAGCTCATCCTGTACGGGTTCATCGCTGGCTTCGCGCTCAACGCTGTTCTGGCGCTCCAGATGGTCTACTACTGGAACGCGCCCTCGGCCAAGGCAAAGGGGAAGCAGAAGGAGACCCCGGCCCAGGCGCCCGTCTCCGCCACGACAACTTCTTCGACACCGAAGAGCAAAGGCCCGACTACCCGCCGTCGTGGTTAAGGGGAGGGACGGATGTTTTTGTATTTTCCGCATTCAGCACACGACGGCGACGGATAGGGTTACCTAATCAATCTCGTATTCTTGATGGTCCTGGCTTGGAGTTGAAGTATACCTGCTTGCCGACAGAGGCGGAACCTAGCAACCTTCCTACCAGCCACATCCCTACCCACTAGCCGGTTTCCTGCCCCTTCCGGTCGGGTTCGAGACCGGTCGACGACCTCTGTCAAAACGGTCACGCGCCCACCTGGTCGGGTCCTCGGGGTCCAATCATTCGGGGCTCGACATGCAGGAATGTGGTGACGGCGAACACAGTGATCCGAGGCCCGAGTGGTTGCAGCTCGGGGACATGCTGGAGAGACGCGGCTGCAGGTGGTTCGTCTCAACAGCAGCCGCCCTGGTGATATGGGTGGATGCGTGTTTCTTTGGTCCCCCCCAAACCCCAAGTCTGGCACCTCGATTCCGGGAGGGGACCCCTGTTTTCCCCACAATGACCCCTGTTTGGCTTGCATGAGGAAAGTCGAGAAAAAAAAACTGTCGGTATCCATAATCGTCTGGTCTCGTGCATCCTGATTGACAAGAAGAGCTCAGGCCGTTGCCGGAGCGGTGAGGTTGGCGATGATCATCCAGAGGCACGAGGAGTCCAGCACAGTCTGACACAGCCAGTCCAGCACCCAGAGACCCAAGTAAATGCATCACCCTGCAACGCACACTTCTTGGGTCGGGGGAGAGAGGAACAGGGGCACAAGCATCTCACGGTTCTCACCGCCGAGTGGGCCTGGATCGTGGCATGGATCCGCCGCCGCCCCCCCTCTCCCCGACCATGCGGCTCGCCTCGTGGGTGCCAAGCCAGAGCCATTTGCGAGACCGCAGCCCTTGTTGCTGGCCCCGCCGAACAGAACAAGTGCTTGCTGTGCCCGGCGTGCGCCTCCGGCAGTGGCCCCCCTGTTGTGTCTGTCAGTCTGGCAGAGGGACCGGCCCGGCCAGAGCGTCGAGAAACGTTAAATGGGCCCGCCCCTGCCACGGCGTGTTCTCATCCCGTCTCTCGATGGCGCCATCCGTCAAGGCACTCAGAGTTGCGTCAAAGACGCTTGCGTGCTTCGGCGTCATCCCAACCCCCCCTCCCGGCCCTCCCGTTCTTTCCTCCATACCAGTTAGAAGACCGACCAGACACCGCTACACCAGACCCAAGACCGTGGGGGTTCCCCTTTTCTCTTTGTCTTGAATCACGCTCGAGGAAAAGTCGAGAGCGCCACACCATACTGCCCCCAACCCCCAACCTGCCGTGTGCTCTTACACCCTTCACTTTTACCCAACTCGGCATTTGCCCGCTCTTGGCATACATACGGCAAACTTCACCCCCACAGGCTACCGCACCCGATCTACGGATCCCCCTTGCTGGTGCGAACGGTGCCGTCCATAGGGCTGGCCGAGTGGGACTCACCAGAAAGGATACATACACTCCATACACTCACCCCTACCCTGTACAGCGCCATGGCCCCGGATCTCAACTCGCTCCCGGTCTCGCCGGCGGTAGGCAAGCCCGTCAACGCCACCCGCAATGGCCTCGCCGGCGTCAGCACCACAGGCGACAAACAGCCCAACATCCTCTACATCATGGCCGACCAGCTCGCCGCCCCGCTCCTCAGGATGTACAACCCGGACTCCCAGATCCTCACCCCCAACCTGGACGCCCTCGCCGCCAAGTCGGTCCAGTTCGACTCGGCCTACTGCCCCTCGCCCCTCTGCGCCCCGTCCCGCATGAGCATGATCACGGGCCTGCTGCCCATGAAGATCGGCGCCTTTGACAACGCCACCTCCATCTCGAGCGACATCCCCACCTATGCCCACTACCTGCGCCTCAAGGGCTACCACACCGTCCTGGCCGGCAAGATGCACTTTGTCGGCGACCAGCTGCACGGCTACGAGACAAGGCTCACCAGCGACATCTACCCGGGCGACTTTGGCTGGGTCGTCAACTGGGACGAGCCCGACACCAGGCTGGAGTGGTATCATAACGCCAGCTCCATCCTGCAGGCCGGCGTGTGTATCCGCAGTAATCAGCTGGACTATGACGAGGAGGTCATGTATCGGTCGACCCAGTATTTGTACGACCATGTCCGGGAGGGCCCAGATGCGCGGCCGTTTTGCTTGACAGTAAGTAGCGAATAAGGGGTGGGAATAGCGAATGCCGCCCATCACTAGCACGAGCACGTTGTGTGTGGGGCTGTTTGGTGGGTATGCAGAGTAGACTGTAGACGACTAACCGACGGGGTGCCCCTATCATCCTTAGGTCTCCCTGACGCACCCCCACGACCCGTACACCATCGAGGAGAAGTACTGGGATCTCTACGAGGGCGTCGACATCGAGCTGCCCAAGGTCAAGATCCCCCAGGAGGAGCAGGACCCGCACAGCAAGCGCCTGCTCAAGGTCTGCGACCTCTGGGACACCGAGTTCAGCGACGAGCAGGTCAAACGCGCCCGCCGCGCCTACTATGGCGCCGTGAGCTACGTCGACGACTGCGTCGGCAAACTGCTCGACGTGCTCAAGAAGTGCCGCCTGGACGAGAACACCATCGTCATCTTTAGCGGTGACCATGGTGACATGCTCGGCGAGCGCGGACTTTGGTATGTTTACCATCTCCTTGATCCTCTTACTAACCCAGCCGGTTGCTAACACCGCCGCCAACCTCACCTCAGGTACAAGATGAACTACTTCGAGTCCTCCGTCCGTGTGCCCATGCTGATCTCGCACCCGGCGCGCTTCCCGCCGCACCGCGTGACCTCCAACGTCTCGACCCTCGACATCCTGCCGACCATGTGCGACCTGGTCGGCACGCGGCCCTCGCCGCACCTGCCCATGGACGGCGTGTCCCTGCTCCCGCACCTCGAGGGCCGCTCCGCTGACGGCCACGACGAGGTCTTTGCCGAGTACACGGGCGAGGGCACCGTCCGCCCGCTCATGATGATCCGCCGCGGCAAGTGGAAGTACGTGACTTGCCCCGCCGACGGGTCGCAGCTGTACGACCTCGCAGCGGATCCGCTCGAGTTGGAGGATTTGGTCAAGAGCGGGCGGGCGAAGGAGGATCTCAAGGTCAAGGCTGTGTTTGACGGGTTCGAGGCCGAGGCGCGCGAGCGGTGGGACTTTGAGGACATTACACGCCAGGTGCTGCATTCGCAGCGGAAGAGGCGGCTGGTCTGGGCTGCTCTGACGAAGGGCAAGTTTACCAGCTGGGACCATGATCCGGTGGATGATGGGAGGGAGAAGTAAGTTTGGCTAGCCTACCCTTTCTCTTTTCATGTTAGGGACAATGGTTTTAACACGGGACAGGTACATCCGCTCGCACATCCCCCTGGACGACCTTGAGCGCCGGGCGCGGTTCCCGGCTGTGGACGAGTTTGGGCGCGAGGCCGGGTCGGCCATCACTGTGGACCAGGCTGGATCCCACGGGCAGTGACTATAAGTTATCGCCGGTGTGATGACCGACCCCCTTTTCGGTTTCTCGGGTTTCACATGACGACGAACTTGGCCATGGTTGTTGGTTGATCTTGGGGTTTCTAGCGTGGCGCAGAGCATTTGAGCACATGTCCCTTCACGATACCTTTCTATACAGCAACAATAGCAATAATAGTCGTGCGTTTCAACAACAGCAGGTCTCTCAATAAGTGTGAGGGTGGAGCGGTTTTATTGTTGTGTTCAGGGTTAGGGTCTATTGCCTGCCTCGGCTTCTATCGAGCTCGAGCTGCTGTTATTGTGCCCCTCCATTTGTCTCTTTTCAATTGTTCCAGCATCAAAACATTCCTACCGCCCACGCCCTACAACATCAGAACTCTACATTCCGGCAACGTCCTTAGAGTCTGCATTATCAAAATCACCAATTGCCCCTGAAATCGTCACCCCCAAACGACCGAGAGTCTCCCAATCATGGCGTCGCTCAACATGGCTCCCGAGGAGCTGAAGCAGCTGGAGTTGTTGCGCAGCCGCTTCTCCCAGCTCACTAGGAGCATCCAGAGCTTGCGGCAATCCGTCCTCAACTCCAATCCGCTTCCCTCTCGGTTAGTCAATCCCGCTTTCTTGCCTGCTTACTTGCCGAGGAGCCCTAGCAAATTCGCTGACTCGATCCCTCCAGCGACTCCCTCCAAGCATCCGTCGCCATCCTCCAGCAAAACATCCGCACCCTCCAGGAGCTCGCAACCGAAAACGCCGGCTTGTTCCAGCGACTAGCCGTCCACCCCTCGACAAACTTCCCCGGCCGCACCCAAGAACACATCCTGCTCTCGCTCCTCCGCAAGAAGCTGGAGCCCGACGTCGAGAGCTGGGTGGAGGAGGCCCGCGAGACCGCCCACGTGGCAGGGCTGGACGCGAGCAAGCTGTCGGCGGGCATGCGCGAGCGGGGCGAGCACGACTACGACGACGAGGACACGTACGGCATGGACGAGGACGACGCGCCCTCGGACCCCTTCACCGAGCAGTGGGCCGACATGCACGACATCTTCATGCAGTCGCTGCAGCAATACGTCACGGTGCAGGTGAAGAAAAAGTACACGGTCGAAGAGCAGGCGATGGGCGTCGAGAACGTGCGGACGGGCCTGAGGCAGCCCTTGGTGGACAGCGACGACGAAGAGGACGAGGATGAAGAGGAAGATGAGGCCGAGGAGCAGGCTGTCCCGGCCGCGGCGGGCGCTGGTGCTCCTCCAGCTACTGACGGGAAACAGGCCGTGGAGCCGGAATACCTGTTCTGCCTCATGGCCAGAGGCGACCTCAGGCTTACCCCCAGAGACTTTCCGTTCGAATCGAGGCCTGCGCCGGCAAGGCCCACCGGTCGGCCAGCTCCGCCAAGATGAAGCAGCCGCTATTCGAATCTTGGAACTTGGGAACAAACACGTTGCTCGACATCCACTGCTGGTGTATACAATCCTTGGCTCCTTCGATAAACGGCCCCTGTTTCCATCGGATTCATCAACATCCAATGCTTGACCGGTCGCCTTGGCCAGGCGGTCAAAACTGGGTGCCTGGGCCTGAAGGAACATGGGAAGGTCGCCTGTTTTTGCTGCGCTGGTTCCTCTGACCGGCGCCTTGTCCGGTTTGCCCGCAACAGAACGGGTGGCCTGAGAGAGCAACGATCTCACAGAGCCCGTCAAGCAGCATGCGGTGGTTGGGCTTTCCTGCAGGATCAATTTCGAAGACCCCGAAAACTTCGGAGTCGGTGCAGAGGATCTCAGTCTCGGGATCATGGACGGGGTCGTAAACGCCAGCGACGTCCAAGTCAGAAGTGGTAGAGCTCCTCGCAGGTGGCCGCGCGAGATGGCGGGCTGGTCGTGGCGGTGGAGCTTGACGATCTGGTAGCGCTGGGGGTGCTGGACGTCAGTGTGCATCGAGAGCCGGCACGCGAAGAGAATCGTGAGGTCAGAAATGGAACGAGTACGCCTAGCCTCCTTGGTGAGATGCAGAGCAGCTCATTGCTCATCAGCCTTATAGACTGACAGAGTAAACTCACCCGAGCTGCAGTTTGGGCCCACCAGAAAGGCCTAAAATGAGCCAATACATTCTCCGCTTCGCTTCCTGCTTCTTCTGAGGTTCTTCTCTTCTCCTGCAGCAACTCCATCCCCGACAGTGACACGCCCAGAGTCCCACCATGGCAGCAAACACCCAGCAACCCCAGGATGAGCCACCCATCCGCGCCGTCGGCTTTTCGCACAAGCCGGAGGTTATGCAAGTCTCGACGGCCCTGCGGCGTCTCTGGCTCCTTGACCCAGAGGGCCTGGGTTTAGGCAGCAACCCGCAGGGCGATGGATCTCAGTCTCGCCCCCTGGAGGAGGTCTTCCCCGAGGTCATCCGCAAAGTCGGCAGTTGGGTCGCCCAGGCGCCAGAAGAAGACAGGTGGAACGACAGCGTGTGGAAGTCGCAGAACGAGCTCGCCCTCCTCGAGTCCCCCGTGGCCTCGCCGGCCGAACTCGACGACTGCGAGCCCGGCAAGGGACCGCTGTTCACCCCCTGGAGGCAGCAGATCTACGGCGTGTACAACCACGTCTTTTTCGATGTGTATAACGAACTCAAGGACAAGGTCGGCCCGGACGCGATCGGCGAGTTCCAGCCGCCCAACACGGTAGTTATGGTTTTGCGCGCCCCGGACGACGGCGGGGGTCTCTTCCACGACTTCCCCGTGGACACCTTCATGTACCCCGTCTGGATCGCGCCCGGGACGACGCTCACGTTGTCCGTGGGTAAGAATGAGACCCTCTTGACTCCCGACGGCCACACCTGGAACTACGCGTTGTGGTTTCGCGGGGGTCAGGTGGTAATTGCCAGGCCGCAGACTGACCTCTTGGAACCGTGTGAGGCCGGCCATGTCGTTGCGGTGTTTGTCTTGGGGTTGTGCGAGGAACGGCTTGTGCCGCGGATCGAACTGGAGGATCACACCATCGGGGCTCATCGCCTGCAGCCCGCTGATGCGAAGCCGTGGGCAAAAGACGCCGAGGAGCAGGCTGATGACAGGGTGCCCGAGTCGTGGCCCGAGGCAGATCACCTTGCCAGGGCTCTATTTCTCAACGCAGGCGATGCCGTTGAAAAGTGCGGGTTTGACGACGTCTTGGACGGCGGCAACGCCGAGGCGAAACGTGAAGAGCAGCTGGAGGCCAAGCTGGAGGAACTCAAACTGAACACCCAGCCGGGCGACTCGAATGCCTTGTACTCGCCCTTACCCGGGAACAACAGCATCCGGATCCTCGTCATCGAACCCGCTCCAACCGAGGAGGCCGCCCTCCAAACTCGACTCCGCGTCGTGTCACTCGCCGACCAGCCCAGCTACGAAGCGATATCCTACACATGGGGCGACCCGGCAGACGCGACGCTTCTGAACTGCAACGGCGCGCAGGTCTCGATCCCGCACAACCTCGAGAACGCGCTCAAACGCCTGCGCCACCCGAGCCAACCCCGGCACGTCTGGGCTGACTCGGTCTGCATCAACCAGCAGGACATCCCTGAGCGGGGCCAGCAGGTCTCTATCATGCGCAACATCTACCAGCAGGCGAAGCGCGTGCTAGTCTGGCTCGGGCTGGACGAGCGCGACCAGGCAAGCACCGCGTTTGCGGCCGTCTGTGATGTCGTTCGGGCCTGGCGGCCGGACGGCGACAGGCTCAGCTTTGCGAGCTACGCGAGCCGCCTGGAGCCGATGAGCGAGGACGAGTTGGCTTCCGTCCGCGCGGCGGTTGACCAGGGGGCATGGGAGGCTCTTCGGGCCTTGTTTGAGATGAACTACTTCCGGCGGTTCTGGATCATCCAGGAACTGGCGCTGGGGCGCTCGGCGGTCCTGCTCTGGGGGCGTCACCACATCTCCTGGGGCCTGGTTGGGATTTGTGCCGCATGGATGATGAGCAGTGGATGGAGCTTCCAGTCCGGGGCGCCCATCACGGCCGCTTACAACGCGTTTCTGATCTACGCGCTCCCGCTCGCCCGGCGGAGTGGTATCTCCCCGTTCTCGAAGCTGGACTTATCTTTGGTCTTGGGAACTACCATAGGGCGATTCGACTCGACCGACGCGCGAGACCGCATCTACGCCCTGCTCGGCATGCCCTTCGCGGGCAACGATCCAGACGCCGATCTGCTGGTGAAACCCGACTACAGCAAGGACCTCGGCGCGGTCTACACCCAGGCCGCCCATCGCATGCTTGAGCAGGACCAGCACCTGCGGCTGCTCAGCGCGGTGCACCATGACGCCGAGATCGACCCATCACGCCCCTCGTGGGTGCCCCAGTGGCACCAGACCCCGAGCGCGGAGCCGCTCGCCCTCAGCGACGAGCAGGGGTTCTACGCTGCGGGAGGCGAGGTCTTCACGCCCGCGGCCTCCTCGCCAGACGACCCCGATGCGCTCCACCTCACCGGCCTACTCTGCCACACCATCAGCTCCACCAGCGCCGTCCTCCGCCCGCCCAACCTGCACATCACCGCCCCGACCGACCCGGCCCACCGCAAGGCCCTGCAGACCCTCTTCGCGGAGCTCACCTCGGAAGCCCGGCAGTTCCGCGCGTCGTGGAGCGCCACCCTCGAGAAGTTCACCCTCATCGGCTTCCGCGACCCGGCCGTGCAGGCCGAGCTCGCGGGGCCCGGCTCCAAGAGCGTGGCCGTCACGGCGCAGCCGGGCAAGTACGGCATGCGGCGGGGCGCCGAGATCCTCCAGGGGGAGCGGGCGCAGACGGACCACCTGGGCGAGTTTTTGCTGTACTGGCGCGAGCGGGCGACGTGGCGCGCCGGGGAGCTGAGGGCCGGGTCGATGGGGGAGGGGTTCTGGAAGGCAGTGGAGGAGCAGGGGACTGGGTATGTGAGGGAAAGGGCGCTCTGCGCGGTGAATGCGTTGGTGGGGCGGAAAGTGATGATGTTGGGGGGTAAGGGGGAGGGTGGGGATGAGAGAGTTGGGTTGGGGCCGGAGGCGGCGAGGCCGGGGGATGTGGTGGCGGTGTTGTTCGGTGCGATCGTGCCGTTCGTGTTGAGGCCGTTTGACGGACCGGAGGGGAGGAAGTGCTGGAAGCTTGTGGGTGAGTGTTTCGTGCCCGGGCTGATGCAGGGTGAGGCGGTCGAGGAGGCGGGGCTGTTGGCTGAGAGCACGTTCCGTCGTGCCGGGGATGGCACGTTGAATTTGTCCCCGGTCTACCCAGACGAACTCGATCCGCGGCTGAAGAGGAAGGTGGGAGAGCACGGGATTTGCGCGTTCGAGATCCGTTGAGCGCGGTGTATTTACCAGGTCGGCTTTGGGGCAGGCGAGAAAAGATAGCGTGTCCGGGTCGCTGGATTTGTTGCCCCTGTGAATCCGAGAGTCTGAGCAGGCCATAGCAACCCGTTGAGGGCGCGCCACAGCACCTCCGGGGTCGAGGCCAGCTCTCTGGCTCACGCAATGCACTTGGCCAATTCTTTCACCATCTTGTGGGTGCATTTTGAAATTCCTCATTCCGGCATTTTTGGATCACTGGTCCTTCGATGTTGTTGTCGAGCGAGGGGAACTCCTCTCGTGCATACCTCGCCTCCACCTCCTTATCCTCGACTCCCTGAAAGGCCGCTCCCATGTGGTGATCTCGTAGACAGCCGACCCCAAGGCGAAGAGCTCTCGTTTGATGGGCGGCCTGTCGTCGAACTTCCTCCCACGCAACGGCAGCTCATATTGGATCTCCTCGCAAAACGTCGGCTGGAACTCGCGGCCCTCCAGCAGCGACGCGCCAAGTCGCCCAGCTTGACACGGAATCCGTCAAAGAGGAACAGTTCCGACAGCTCATGTCACAGTGAAGCACTCGAGGATGTTTGGGTGGCAGCCGAGATGGGCATAGATGTCGGCCTCTCTCGCCAAATCCTCCTCGCAGTCATCCCGACTGATATAGCGCCTGGTATAGTATTCGCGGTCTCGCCAGACCTGGTGGCCCTTGAGCACCGTCTTGTGATCAGTTGTGGCCACATAGCAGGTGCCCCCGAGGCCTATCAGTCCGTACGGCATCTGGAACGGGGAGTGCAAAGCCGATGACGGCTTGGCAATTTGGGGTGTAAATGTCTGTCGCCCGTGACGGGGATTGAGGGGTGAAGGGTCGGCCCGCCGTGATTAGCGAGGCCGGGCCGCGTGGGTATGTGGAGATGTTCCTGTCCAAGGCACAGGGAGCAGGGAACGGCAGACGGAAAGTAGCGAGCGGCGACTGCGAAGACGGAACGAGGTGTAAAGGAGAAGGAATGAAGCTGGCGCTGCTTGTTCTGGGCCGACCGAGACAATCCAGAGAAAACAACGAGAGGAAGGTGAGAGCGGGGAGTGGCAGCAACCAAAGCCACAGCAGCCTTGGCAGGCGAGGGTAACCAACGGGAGATCACGTGGCCACGCGTCGCCTGGCCTTGGTTCCTCAGGCTCCTGTGAGTCACGTCACTCGTCACCCTTCAGCCGTCACTCGAGGGGACAGTCACAAACAGGACAGTCACAAACAGGGCTGCGGCATCGGGGGGCATATTTATTGCAAGACCGCTGCTGCCTGGAGTCGGACGGCCTGAGGGTTCTCTTCTCTTTTTTTCCTCAGGTGTCAATCTTTCTTCGCTCCCCCCTCCTCCTGAGCCCTGAGCCTCACCATCAGCTGGCTCCTCCCCGCTTTGCACTCGTCCCTGGCCAATTGAGTCAATTGGCCACCATTGGCCACCCCACGTCGCCGCCCTGTTCCACCCAACCTGTCTGCAGCCTTGTCCGGCGGCCCCGAGCTCGGTCTTACGGGGGGAGGACGACACGGACACGAAGTGAGCTTGCTACCGATGCAGCTGCTGGCCGTGAATTGGTTTGTTTGAGCAAGGTTTGGCCTCGAGAGACACAAACGTTTTGTTCTTGGTTTTCTTTCCCCTTTTATTATTATTATCATTTTGCCCTTCTGTCCTGTCGCAGTGTGCCGTTTTGCTTGGGCACCACCACCAACATGGACGCAAGCTGCCAGTGTGGAGCTGTCAGCTTCAAGACGCCAACCCCAAAGCCCCTGGCGCTGTATATCTGCCACTGCCACCAGTGCCAGCGCCAAACTAGCTCGGCTTTTGGGACCTCAGCCATCTTCCCCAGGTTCCCGTTACCTGATGCGGAGCTGCTGAGCTGTTACAAGTGAGTCCGAGTCAGCCCGGTCTCTCTGTTGTTGTGGAACATGGAGTCTGATGGTGTTGCACTCACAGGAGGCCGACCTCTTCTGGCCAAACGCTGTTCTGGTAAGTTGACGAGAGACGGCCGAATGGGAAGCCCTGAACTGACCCGACGCGCCCTTCGCAGTTACTTTTGCAAGCAGTGCGGGACTCGACTGATCCACACGACTCCTGTAAGTAACGGGCTGCCGGCCGCTTGCACACGGACCATGTTGACTTGAAGTGTTGTCGTCCCAGGGCAAGAATGTCGTCTCGGTGAAGGGGGGCTGCATCGAGGGCCTGGACTGGTCGACGGCCATCCACCTCTGGTATGTTCTCCCGGCCTCGGCCATGTGCTCGCACGAGAGAGATCGACAGAGCTCACCGGCTCACTTCGCGCAGGACCAAGTCGGCCATGGTGCCGATCCCGGAAGGCTCAGAAACGTATTCAGAGGACTCGGGGTCAATCGACTACGGCGAAACTCAAGAGGTCCTTGACCAGCCCACTGGCCTGACTGGGTAAAACAAGACTGTGCGATGGTGAAATTGCGGATGTGGATGCCCTGTTCAGGTTCGGGCGAAGTGCGAGGCGCGAAGACCCAAAATCGGAGTGTTGTTGTGTGGAAGGTTGCTGATTGTATTTCCGAGTTTGGTGGGATTTGAGGCTTCAAGGGAAAACCCGAGGCGTTGATTGGACGGCCGACTCCCCGCTCTGCGAGACCCCTGCTTACATAATGAAACCCCCATTCCTTTATTCTCCTCCTGGAAGGGGTTTGAGCGTCGCAGCACAGCGCTTCACCACTCCATCCACCACCACTTGTTGCCAAAAATACCTGCAATTCGTTGCCCCGACACATCTTTCGATGCGACGCTACGGTCTGTCGGTATCAGTTGCCGTGGCTGTCACCCTTTCTTTCGCCTGTTACTCGACCGAGATGAAGCTCCGACCCTAGGTAGGTACTCCATAGCTGGTCGCGATGTGACGGCCTGGGCTAGGAGCCGCCCTCGCAACGGCCCACGCAACCCGCCCACGCGGCCTGCTGCGGGTCAGCGATCGCTTCAGCGGACCCCTGACTTTGGCGATGCTGGGCTCCGAGTCATCAATCACCACCATCGGACTTCCTCACGGAATTTCAGCCCGGCTCGTCTGATCTCATCCTTGCTGCCCTGTTCTCATTGGGCCGAGGGCGACTTGTTTGCTGTGGTTGACATGGCTTTGTATGCGCACCAACAGCAGCAACACCAGCATAGCGGTCGTTGTCGTCAACACACGGGCAGCAGCGTACCATCGCGGCCAGCATAATAGCGACGGCCAAGAGCTACGGTTGAGATGCCAATCCTCCCATCAACCCCATTTCCCCTGCCAAGTTGTCGCAGGGCGGTGGGCTGGTTGTGCCCCGAGCCAGGCTCCCTTGCGCCGCCCACGCATTGGCCTGTTTCGCTTGGGCCGACCTCTGACACAAGCCGTCTGGGCCCCGTCTCATGCCCCTTCGTGGCGTGCGACCACACGGCCGCACCCCCCACAGGCCCATACGCGGGTACCACGCCCCAAGTGCCGACAGGGATCAGATTGTCCGGCATTGAGCCTCATCAGCCCAGAACCACACGCCGAGACTTGCTTGAGACTGCCTCCCAGACGGGGCCGCATGGGCGCCTAGAACGTCTTGGGTCTCCCTGCGACTCCTAGTCGTCCGAGGCGTCGTCAACACAGACGGCCTTGGGGCCTGTTCGAAACACTTGTGCCAAGCTCCCTCCCGCTGTTTCTACACGGGGTTGCCCCCCTTCTCTGCGCTTCCCTCGGTCTCTCTCCCTTCCCAAAATGTCGTGATCTCAGCCGTTCTGTTCTCTTCTTTGCCTTCAAACCACGTTCCTTGCCCCGGGTCTTCCTTTCCTTTCTTTCCTTGGCGGTCGTCCACGCAGCGACACCCCAGATTCCTCTCTTTACCCTCGGACAGCAGTGCTGCTTTTCCCCTTGCGTCTCCAGCATTCTTCGCCACCCGGAAAATCAAGTCTTTCGATCGGGGAGACGCCTTCGTCATTCTCTCAACTCTCGAGCGCGAACGCCAGCTCGGACGACTACTATCAGGTCACTGGGGCGAGCCACGACATTTGTACACGGCTGGTCTGTTACGTTTGGTCGTTTCCGTATCTCGACGACTCTTCTTCTCTCAAGAGAAAAACCCACCGGAACTTCTAGTCGTTGGGAGTAGCATTCAGAATGAGACCCCATGTGTCATCACTAGCAATCATTTTGGGCTCCGTGTCGCTCGCTCAGGTAAGGAACCACGCCGCTTGGTGAACACCTCATGGACATGAACACTCGGCTTACACTACCACCCAGGCCGCCGCGTATGACCGGCGTCAAGAGCCAGCGACCAGCAGCCAAAACGTCGCCTCAGGCTTCATGAGCGTGATCAACCGCATCGCCGGCGGCGGCGTCACGGTTACCGAGACAGTACGACAAACCATCACGGTTGGAGGTGGTGGCGGCGGCGGTGGCGCGAATGCGACGGCCACCGTCACCGTAACCACCTCGGTATGCCCTGGCCAGGCTCAGGGAGCTGCCGAGGGTGTTCAGGCTTCGGCCACGCCTGCTGCCGGAGCGGCAGGCCCAAACAATCTGCCCGTCGTTGTCCCTAGCGGAGGAGTGGGCGTCTCGATCGTTTCCGTCCCGGAATCGGCTCGGAAGACCACCAAGGCTGGACAAGCGCCCGCGGCTTCGCAGGCGCCCGCCACCCCGCCCGCCGCTGCCGCTTCTTCCTCGTCCCTCGCGTCGCTCCCAGCCCAGGGAGGAGCAAACCAGCCGCCGGCCGCAGGCGCCACAACCGCCGCGGCCTCCGCCGCCCCGTCCCTCGCGCCGCTTCCATCGCAAGGAGGAGCACAAGGAGGAGCGAGCCAGGCGTCTCTCGCACCCCTGCCGTCCGCCCAGACGTCGGCCGGTGCAGTTTTGCCCGTCGTCGGCGCACCCGCTTCCGCCGCCTCGCCCTCATCGCTTGTCGCGCTCCCCGCCCTGGCCAGCTCGCTCGCCAACACTGTGAGCCTGCCCAACACCGCCAACGCCGCCGCCGCCGCCACACCTGCCGCGAACCCCGCGGGCGCCTTTGGCGGCAGCGCCGGCCTGATCCCCATGCAGTCAGCGGCGGTCACTCCTGCGGGCGCCGCCACCACGCCCGTGGTCGCCAACGGCGCCGGGGCCGGCCCGACCATCGACGTCTCTGGCCTGACGCTGTCGAGCCAACTCAACCTCGGGAAGCTGGCGCAGCAGACGGCGGCCGCGTAAGAAGGCCGGCAAGTCGGTTGTCGTCCAGGTTGGAAAATGAGAGAGAAGACGGAATTGTAGAGACTATACCCCCTTTCTGTTCTCATGGTTAGACACCATCTCAGTTGTTGTTTGTATATCGACGGTGTGCTTTGGGTTTGTGGCTGGGCAGGGCGACCGGGCTGTTTCTTGATTAATGTATATAGCGTTGCATTTTGCCGCCTACCCAGGTGGAACGGGCACACTTATCAGAGAAAAAATATGTTTACCGAACCAGTCTGTGTCTTTTTCGGCTTGAAGGCCAGGAAATGGTCCACCGTATATCCCCAGCCTGTATTTTGGCCACCAAGTCTCGTCCATAAGGGGGTATCGCAATGCCGGTTGGCCGGGCAGTATGGTACAGGAAAAGAAAAGTCAGAGATTCGGAGTCCCTCATCTCATGACTTTGCCTGGGTGCCCTCCTTCTTCATCTTTTTCGCCTGTCTCTTGCTCATCTCCACAGGTTGGCCGCTGGCATTGCCGCCGCCACCACCACCACCACCACTCCCAGCCTCTCCATTCTTCCTCTTCTGCCCTTGACCCTGCTGCTGCTGTTGCTGCTGCTTCTGTTTCTTCCCCTTAGTCTTGACACCCTCCTCCACCTCCGCCTCCCCCTTCCTCGCCGCCTCCCCGCCCTCCGCAGGCTTGACAATATCCACCACCCCCCTAAACCCCCTCCTCTTAATCCCCTCGTTGACCACCACAGCCCTCGCCCCCTCCCCAAACCCCGCGAACCCCTTCTCCGGCCCCAAGCCCCACACCGCCATCAGATTGACCACGTCCGCCGGCGCCCGCAGGCCCAGCGCCCCGCGTGCCTCGCTGCTCAGCACAATCCCCCTTCCCTTCGTCGCGCGGACCAGCATCTGCACGTTGCCGATGAAATTCGCCCGTTGTCGCGCCGCCTCCACATCACCAACCCCGCTTGTACCGCTCCCCGTACCAAAAGCCTGGCTATAACAGACCTCGAACCGCGTCCCGCGCTGCACGGCTGCCATCGCCGTGCGGTGGTGCACGTGCCAGCCGAGGTGGGCGGACAGGTCGAGCGAGACGAGCGCGGGCGGCTCCGCCGTCGCCAGGCAGGCCCACTGGAAGGACTTGTCCGAGGTAGGGCGGAGGGCGACGAGGTCGTAGGCGCGGGCGTAGTCGGGGAGGCGGTAGTTGGTTGTGGACGGGTCGGTGATGGTGAGGGTTGCGCGGCGGAGGGTGGTGGGGAGGGATGAGGAGGATTTGGAGGAGGGCGGGAGGGTGGAAGGGGCGGTGGTGGAGACGTTGGTTGTTGTTGTTATTGAGGTGGTTGGTGTTGTGGTTGAGGCGCTGCTGCCGCCGGGGTAGGATGGGTGTGGAGGGGTGAGGAGGGGGATCGGGTTCGTGATGGGGTTTGGTTGGGTCGGGATCGGGGTGGTGATGATGTGGTTGAGGGCGACGACGTCGTAGCCTAGGTTTTTGGCAAACTTGAGGGTGCGCTCGAGCTCGGCGGCGGGCGTGCCCGGCGACCAGGCGATGTTAAGGTCGTAGAGCATGGCTGGGGGAGTTGGGAGTTGGGATGGGATCGTCGATTGGGGGTTGAGGTAGAAACGGCGGGCTGAACTTGGGCGGGTATCATCGGGAAGCGCAACACGTGTGTTGAGCTCTCTGTGCTGTCTGAGTTCCAGGGAAGCTTTCAAGATTTCGAGGCTTCCTGCAGGAAGGGCGGGTCCAGAAGTGGACCCTTGCATACCCACAGCTCCGTGCTGGAGTGGCACAGACAGCGTCGGAGAGCCCTGTCGCCGAGAACCACTCTGACCTGTCAAACACACCGTCCAAGATGATTGCCAGCGAATACGGCATTCACCCGGGGCGGCGCGTCGTTGTACGGGGTGCTTGGCAGGCGTGTGGGGGATCAGTCTTAAACCCGGACCAGGCGGATCTCGAATCACGGGCGCCGTCCTAGTTAGATTACGCAAACCTCATCCCTCCATCCCCAGACCCGAGCCCGAGTTGTGCCTTTATTCCGCCAGAAGCTTGCCACACCCGACCGACATCGGGTTTCTTTGACATCGCCTGCGCGCTGCTGCTCTCTGCCAATTCCAAAACACCCTCCAACAACCCCCAACGACACTGACGACGGCCGCGCGTCTCAGGCTACAATGTGCATCGTCTTCACGTGTGGTGAGCACACCTTCCGCAAGGAGGTGGAGGGCTACGAGGGACTCGTATGCCGGTGCTACAACTGCGGCAACTACTCGGGGTCGGTGGTCAAGTCCCATCCGTGGTTCACCTTTTGCTTCATTGTAGGTCACCATTATCCAATTCATGTCATCTGTCGCTTCACGTCACTCCACCACTCAACTCCTGAGGGCCCATATCACATGCCTTCGCGCCACGCCCAAGCGCGCTAACTCGTCGCACAACAGCCGGTGATCCCCCTCTCGATCAAGGGCTACGAGGACATCGCGTGCCGCGTCTGCAACTTTCAGCAACCGCTCTCGCACCGGCCGGATGTCCAGGCGCAACGCGGACAGGGAGGCCAGGCGTTGCAGATGCAGCCACCGCCGTCCGGGCCGCCACAGGGATGGGGTAATGGGCCCCCAAAGCCGAACGAGCCGATGAGATACACTTGAGGTGGGAGGAGGAGAGGGAGCCGAGGTACGGCAAGCTTGCGGGAGGTCGGATGACGCCGGTGAAATGCCTATGGCGGAGAGGGACGGGTAGTAGGAGGCATAGGGCGCAACAGGGCGTTTAGGGTTGATGATGAGGAGATTGGGTTGATATTCGCGAAGGCTTTGCTGCGCACAAGGACTCGTAGAGGGAGGTCGCCACTGGAATTGGGCACGGACACACCTGGGGCTGCCCGTGATTGTACGTCTATGTAGTAACTCTTGGTCGCGTCGGGTTTAATCTCCTAAGTTGACTTAGCTTGCTGGCTGTGAATTGCTCCTGAATTCAGCTCGACTTAGCAGAAAGAACATTGCAGTCGTCAGGGGCCCAGATACCTACAGGATGCAGGCCCTGGCTGCAGTTGCTGTGGGGCTGCCGTTGGCGCTAGCGGGGCGCTGTAAGATGACGTCGCTTCCACTGAGGCTGGCTGGCCAAAATCAATCAATTCTGGCGATGATAGTGGACTGTGCGCCCATCCACACCAAAGCAGCCCTCGATCAGTCCTCAAGAAAGAGCGACACCATTCCCGATTCCCATCACCCCAACCGCCCACCCCCGATCCGACACCTTCGCTGTGATTCTCCAACGTGTTGGAGATAATTCCAGATGGGCGAGCAATGAGCAGAGGCCCCAATCGAACTCTGCCGTGACAGTCCACCATCGCCCCATCCGCAACTCGACGCGCAGACCCATCCGTGCCGCGGCGAGAACCACCGCACAACATGGCCTCTAACAAACGAGGACCCTCTGTATTAGTAATTCGAGCCTGCTTTTTTTCCAGCCCGTGCCCATTGGTTGGCTGACATTGAGCATCTAGGTGACAGATTCCCGTGCGAGACCCCCTCCTCGAGGTGCCTCCCCACGAGGCCTGGCCGGGCCTGCACGACCGAGCACTCGCCTCTTCTCCGTCGACAATGTCCTCCAATACTCGTCAGACATACCATCGGGCCAGCCCCGGGTGGCCCCTGGCCCTCGCCCAACACGCGGCATGGCGATGCGCCGCGCGACCACGGGGGGCGGTCTGCCCACGCTCGCGTCCACACGAACAGGCCACCAGAATGTGCCCTCGCGAACGACCAAGATCAGCGAGAAGCTCGTGCTGATTCCCGAGGCGCCAGAGGATAGGGATGAAGAGGCGGAGAGCGAGGATGATTTGGCACGTCGGGCCTCCATACTCCTCGGCCAGGACGAGACCGGGCCTCTGAAGGACGAGGAACTAGACGTGCTGAGGAAACGAGGGGGCATCCGTGGGAAGAGCTATGCAGAACGTTTGCCCAAAGTGCAACGGGGGGAGAAGGTGGCCCGTCTGACGGCTTACTCTACAGCCCAGGCATACAAGGTCAAGGCGACGGCGGAATTCTTGAAGACCAAACATGAGGCGAAGACCAAGATCTACGACGACTGTCTTTATGCTGTATACCACCTCCCCTTGCTTCCAGGTATCGACGGGTACCGCCTGAGGAGTCGCCCTATCTTGAAGACGCCTGGGACGGGAAAGACGGTGCTGGATCTCGAGATCGAGCGTAGCGAACGCCGCGATGAGCACGAGGGGTTTTGGGACGAGTATTCTTACGCGCATGGACTCGCTTCTAGTCCCAACAGTGCGCCACTCCTCCAGCCGTTGACGGAACACTCGCCTCCCGTCGCCGGCGCCCTCGATCCTGGCCATGTCACGGCCGGCCCCATCAACCGCCTAGTCCCGAGTGCAAAGAACTTTGGAGAGATCTTTGTCTTTTCCTACGGAGTTGTCGTGTTCTGGAACTTTACCGAACATCAGGAGAAGGACATGCTAGCCGACTTGACCTTCGCTGAGAACGAGACGGGAGTCTCTCTGGTCACGCGTCCTCTCAACGAGGACGACTTTGAAACGGAGGAGTTCCATTTCGAATACAGCCCGGACGTGAAACGCCCCCGCGTCTTCAACGACATGATCACGCTCCTCCCCCAATCAGACCACATGGTCAAGTTGACCATCAGCCACGCCATCGCGCAGAGCACCAAGCTCTGCTTCTTCGAAGAGCGCATGTCCGAGACCATGCTCGACGCCCAGCATGTCCCCAAACGCCTCGCGCTCACGGGCGAACTCAACATGACGCGGACGGAAATTGTAAAGATCCTCGGCCGCCTCTTCAAAAGCCGTGTCGACATCAACCTCTGTAAGTTGCCTCACATCCCATGAGTCATACCCTACACCACTAACAAAATCCTACAGCATCCAACATCCTCGACGTCCCCAACTTCTTCTGGGACGCTGAGCCCACGCTCCACCCGCTCTACGTTGCCATCCGCGAGTACCTCGAAATTGACCCGCGTATCCGCGTGCTCAACGAGCGCTGCCGCGTCTTCCTCGACCTGGCCGACATACTCGCCGACAGCGTCGCCGACGCAAAGATGAGCAACATTACCTGGATCATTATCATCCTCATCGTCGTGAGCATCATCGTCACCGTCACTGAGGTTGGCCTGCGGTTCGGCATGCTGTCGAGGGAGAAGGGGAGGGGAGGAGGGGTCGGGGATGGCGGTGGAGCTGGAGGCGGCAGGCCCGGGAATGTCATTGGTGGTGGGGATGGGGGTGATGACGGGGATACCGAGAGCAGGCTTGACCTGAGGTGGTTCAGGGAGTCTAATCTTTCGATTGAGGAGTTGAGGTTGTGGAGCAGGGCGTTGAGCAAGCGGGAGAAGGCGGCTGTCTGCGGCGCCGAGGTTGTGGGCGAGACGTTTGCCGGGGTATAAGGGCGGTCATGGTGTTGGTAGTTGGATTTGATCTTGGGATGGATGGACAGTTTGGCAGGCAGGGTTATGGACAATGTGTGGTAGGCTGTCACAGCGCATAGCGAGGCGTTTTTTGCTTGGGTTGATAGCCAGTCTATTTCTCAACGTGGTTGGGTGACGGTGGTTTTTCATGACAGCTTGACGAGAGTTGTCACGGATGATTGTTGACAGACTCGCATAGGTAGGTAGGCAAGGTTGAGTTATTGAATATGCAATTCCATGGTAACAAGCTACCACATGTGCCTCGGTGAGTATGTAGCAGCAGGGCGCAACAAACGCCGTCCCATCCAAAGCCGCCCTCTTCATCATTATCCATCGGGTGACCGACCGCCTGCTTGATCTAAAAAGAGCGACAACAAACAACTTCCGGCCGTCTGGTTCGGCCCCAAGTGATATGAAATATTCCGACATCCTCTCTCCCTTGACAACCCCAGCCAGAATTAATGCCAGACAGAATAACCGTACAAACCGCTCAACATTCTCTCTAATTCCACGCCTTCCAGGTCTTGGCTAGCGGGCTCCCCACCTTGGGCGCAAACTGCAAACTCTTGCGCCTCGCCGCCATCAGCCTCATCATCACGCCCCGGTCCTTCTCTTTGGTACCGAGGATGCCCTCGCCCGGCTCGACAAACGCCGTCCTCTTGGGCGGGCAGGTGCGCAGCAGCTTCTCCTGGTGGTTGTGCGCGTCGCCGTGGCCGTCATCGTCGTCGTCCAGGTTGAGGGGTTCCTCGCTGTCGACGCTGCCCACGCTAGAGGGAGAGGTGAAGCCCGGGCTGATGTTGGCCGCGAAGCGGGCGATGGCTTCGGGCGCAGGGGTCTTGGGTACCGGGGTGAGCGCGCTCCATTCGACTTCGGTGTCATCCTCGTTGTTCTCGCCGTCGTGGTTGCCGTCCTCGTCGTCGTCAGCGTCGCCGGATTTAGTGGGGGACCAGACCCAGAGGGAGCTGGCCCGGCGGTTGTTGGCTGGCGTGCTGGGGGTTTGGGAGCCGCGGCCGTTGTTGTTGCGCACGGGAGACGGCACGAGCATTCCGTTCATGTTGGAGATGGCACGTGGCTCCATGCTCTTGCGCCGGCGGGCGCCGCCGCGCGGCACGAGCGACGTGTCGATGTAGTAGGGGACCTCGTCGAGCCACTGGTTCTCTCGTTCGCAGCTGGCGGAGGGCGTTAGCATCTCAAAAAACGTTGGAGGGGATCACTAGGTGGGAAGAACACTCACTCAAGAACCCAGCTGACACCCACGCACTGCACGACGCCGCCGCTCCCGCGCACCTTCTCCATCGTGCGCTTGCCGCCGTCCTTGTACACCACGTGGGTGATGCCAACGCGCGAGTCGGCGCCGGGCTCGGCGCTGTTGGGGTTCCAGGCCCACGTCTTGACGCAGCGGGCGCCCATCTGCGTCAGGAGCTCGACAAAGATGCCGCTGGCGTTGGCGCCCTCGCTGGTGTGGACATCGACAAACACGACGGCGCCGCGGAGGAGGTTCGGGTTGAGGTCTCTCCGGGGCGTCCGGGCGGGCGTGCCCATAGTCGACCACAGGTCCGTCCCCCGGGAAGTAGCGGGCGTCTCCATCTCGGTCGGCTCCTCGGGCTTTGCCTTGAAGAGGTTGGTATCGCGTCCCTTGGTGGCGCTCCTGGTTACCCGCTCGCTTGGTCTCGTGGCAGGGACCTTCGAGGCGCTGAAACTGCGCTTCCCAGATTTCGGAAGGGGCGTGGAGTCGTCCGCCGGCTTCAGAGGAACCTTGGCGACGGTGTGGAATTCGCGGTTGACCACGCGCTGCGGAGTAACAGGCGGAACCGCCACTGCCTGGGGGCTGGGGCCTGCGACGAGCGTGGGGTCGATGGGAATCGCGTTTTCGTCGGCATACTCCTGGCTGGGCTCCGAGACCGAATCGTCGTGGCTATGGCCAGCAGGGCTAACCTCCTCGTCCTTCTCCGTCAGCGACATCTCGTTGGCCTCGGCAGCGAGCTCAATGTCCACCTCAGTGAAGGACAGGTCTTCCAACACGGGCTCCTCGCCATCGCCAATCTCGGTTACTGCGTCTTCCTCGTCGGCCTCCATGGCATCCGGTCGAATGTGCATCTCGTCTTCGAAGAAGGTGTTCTGGGCTGGCGCGGGAGGGGTCAAGGCTGCCACCTGTTCCGGGAGCGCGGCTTGTTCCTGGTCGCCGACGGTTGGCGAAGCGGATTGGGTGACAGCCTTGAGGGGGCTCGGACCGGCAGTCCATCCCCGGAGCTGCTGAGCAAGAGGGGTGAGACCGAACCTCTCCTCAGCCGGCGTCCTCTTCGCGGTGCTCCGGCTCGCCGACTGCATCAGCCTCGCGTTCCTTGCAGGAGCAGGGCACGGGGTGGCGGGCAAGGCGCTGAAGGCCGAGGTGAACCTGTCATGCTTCACAGGCGAGTCGTCCTCGGAGTCCGAATCGGCAACGTAGTCACCAGGATAGAGATCCTTCTCGCGGAGGCCAAACATGGGATTGGCGGCCTTGGGAGGAGAGGATGGAGGGGTGGTGCTGGCGGACGCAACAGTCGGAAGCTCGGCCGGCACCTCCTCGTCAAGCACCATTGGCTCTCCCGCGATCTCGATCTCATCCGCCTCCTCCTCGGTGGCCTCCTCGAAGATGTCTCCTCGAGGGGCGAGCAGAGATGTCAGTTCCGACACAGCGGCCGTCGGCGGTGTCAAAGCCGGGTCTGCGTGGCGGGGCAAGACAGCCGACAGCCGGCCCGGGAAGCTGAGTCTCGAGGGGGAATCAGGGGCAGCCTCATCCTCGGAGTCAGCATCCAACGCACTCTTGGCTGCAATGTCAGGCGAGTCCTCGAGGTTGCTAGAGGCCTGGAGAGGCCAAGGGCTGGCGAGAAGCGTAGGCTTCGGAGCAGGCGTACGATTCTCCGGCTCCTCCTCCTTCTCCTCTTCAATGTGCCTGGGCATGGACTTGATGGGCGACACCGGGGGGCGTTTTGCGGGAGATGAAAGGAACGACAGCTTGACGGGCGAGCTAGCTGTCCCGCCGAGGCTCTCGGTTCCGAGCGGGTTCAGGTTGAGCGGCTGACGCTTGGCGGGCGATTGCAGAAGTCCCATCTTGGTCGGCAGTTGGGAGGTCTGGCCATCGGGTTGCGTGACGGATGCGGCGAGCAGCCCCTCGACGCGCTTCGCGGGCGACCTGATGCTGCCCTTCCATGGCGAGGCGGGGAGGCGCTTGGCCGGAGTAGCCAGAATGCGGCTGATCTCGGTTTCCGCCTGGCCCGTTGCAGTCGCATTCTCGTCGTTGGTCATGGCAAGGTTGACGACAGGTTTTACCGCAGATTTTGGCTTGGCTCCGGCCGTGGCGGGCTTAATGGGCGCTTTCTTGAATCGCCTCACGGGCACCTTCTCCTCCATACCGAGCTCGTCATCGGACTCGGCCGGGTTCATCGTCAGCTGGTTAACCTTCTTAGGGCTCAACGGCAACGGCTTTTCCGCCTTGTCGCCTGGGTCAGCCGTCCCAGTCGTTGCCCTGGCGCTGCGGGCGGCCCGGGGAGCAGCGGTGGAACCCGCCTTGCGGATTGGCTTTCCGCGCAGGCCAGTGGTGGGCGCGGGCGCTGGGGCCTTGACCGATGTCTTTTTCGCCGGGCCGGTGGCGGGCACGAGGTTCTCCTTCTCGGGCTCCTCGAACTTGACCGTCTTCTTGACCACCGGCTTGGCAGCAGCGGTTGTGCTTGAAGAGATGGCTGGGCGGCGACGAGTGCCTTTCGGGTTAGAGTCGGCGGCAGCCTCCGGGGCTTCCGCCAATGTCTTCTTGGTGCGGGTTGCCCTAGCAGTCTTTGCAGCTGGCTTCTCGGCGGGAATGTCGGCCGTCTTCTTGGGCCTACCTCGGGCCCGGACGGTTGCCGCTGGTGTCGGTTCTGGTGCTGGCTCCTGGGCAGGGGCAGGGGACGGAACCGAGTCTTCGACGGTGACCTTCCTTGGCCTGCCCCGTCCCCGAATGGACTTGGCGGCGGCGGCACCGGCAACTTTCTTGGCCGGCTGCATCTCAAGCTCGTCCTCGTCGAACGGGCTCTTCCTCTTGAGCGCAGTGGTGGTTGACGTGGTGGTTGCAGACGTGCTGCGGGCGGCCGTGGCCTTGGCTGCAGCAGTGACAACGCGGGTCGGCTTTGCGGCGGGCGCGGACATGGTTGCGGCGGCCCTTGCGCGCGTCATCCTCTTGGGGGGCGACAGCGCGTCCATCGTGGTCCGGGCCTGGGTGCTGGGTGCTGGGTGCTGGTTTATTTACTTTTGGCGAAGAACAGAAGGGGAAGGGGGGAATGGGGGAATGGGCAATGTGATGCTGCAAAACAGAAGGAACTACCTCCAATTCCTCACAAGACTGCAATGATGAGCCGCGAAATGCAAGTCGTGCGTCAAACCCTTGTGTGTTGACGCGGCTCTGGGACTGTTTACGTTGCAGCGACGATTGGGTCGGTGAAAAAGCGTGGGTTTGTGGGGAGCGCAGGCGCGGCCTGTTGATTCGATGGCGTGTCGTTGCCTGGGAGACGCAATAGATCCACTATGACGCCTGGTGGGGTTGTGGAGTCGTGCCCAGACCTTCTCGCATCGCCAATGCCTCGGGGGTTAGGGTTGGCTGCATTCTGACATCGAATCTCTCGAAAGACTTCAACGACGCTTGCACCACGCCAAGAGGGCTCTGCAGCGCCGCATCCATTGCCTTGAGCAATATTTTGACTTTACCGTGACTCTTCAGACTATCTGCAGTCTTCCGACATCCGTTCATCTCTGGTTCAGGTCTCCCGGCAGCTCTTTGCGACGCAACGTGACTGACCAACTCGACATCCGAGGCTCACCTGTCCCAGCATATTTCGAGCCATCACTGCGGAATCGGGGTTTGAAGAGGATGAGCTGGGAATTGGGGGGTTGATCGAGCTTCAAGGCCAACTTGACCTTACGACGACATATCCAACCGGCACCTCTCCTCCACTTGAATATCCCTTCCCCACCGAGGCACCTCCTCCATGTCGATCGACCTCAACTGGGAGACGGTCACGGGTGGCCCCGACGGCCAGGAGCTGGCAGACAAGATCCGTGACTTCATCCACACAAAGTTCCAGTCCGTGCCGCTCCCGCGCTTCATCCAGTCCGTCACCGTCCATGACTTCCAGTTTGGCAAAATCCCGCCCGAGATCGAACTCAAGGATATCACCGATCCTCTACCGGACTTCTATGAGGACCATGTCGACTCCGATTTGGCCTCTGACTCCTCGGAAGGCGAGGACCGGGTCGATGACAGTCTCACACGCACCCCTCGAGCGCGCGACCGCCGGCCTTCCATGTCCAAACTTGGAGCCAATGCAACCCGCAACATAGGCCACCTCCCACCGTACCTTATGTTTGGCGGTCCTGGCGGCCACGGGGTCGGAGCCCCACGCAACGGAGACCTTTCCAGCCCCTTCCTGCGCGGCTCCGCGCCGGGTATCCCCGGCGGGACGTCCAGCTTGCACTATTTTCACTCGCACCTGGCAAGCGGACTCTCGGGGACGCAGACGCCCCTCGCCGCAGTCGCCGGGGCGCAGCATCTAAGCACTGTCAACTGGCTAGAAGGCCATGGCCACAGCTCCTCCGTGCCGAACCTTCACCAGTACGGCGCAAGCTTGGGCAGCACCAGCGGCAGCCCGCACCAGTTCCCCGAACCGAACCACATCCGTAACCCTTCTCACAGCTCCATCTCCAGCACCGACTTCAACCACCCAGCTGCCACTCTCGGACCCCCATTGTCAGCCACCCTGGCGGTCCCCGCCCTCCGGGAGAAACACAGCGTGTCAACCCTGGGCGCGGGTTCGACAGGAGCCTCCCGCCCCCCGACCCGCGATGCGGCCTCCGCGCTAATGGGAAGCGCCATCGTCGACGATACTCCCGACGATGGAAGCGGCGGCAAAGACGGTGCTGGTTCCAGCCACAACGGGGACCACGCCGTCAACGGCCAGGCCGGATCGGGCCACCAAGCACACGACCTGGACGAAGACCACCCCCGCTTCCGGGAGCCGCGCCTCGACGACATGCAGGCCGTCTTCCGGATCCGCTACGCCGGCGACGTCAAGCTGCTGTTGACGGCCGACATCCTGCTGGACTACCCCATGCCGAGCTTCGTGGGCATCCCCGTGCGGCTGAGCATCACGGGGCTGACGTTTGACGGCGTCGGCGTGCTGGCCAAGATCAGGAAGCGCGTGCACTTCTGTTTCTTGAGCCCCGAGGACGCGGTTGCTGCCGTCGGGGACGAGAGCAGCGTCGGCGCCGCCGAGGGCCAGCAGCAGCAGCAAGAGAAACGCGGTCGGACCCCGGCGGCCGGGGCGACGAAACTGGGCGGGCTGCTGCAGGAAATCAGGGTCGAGAGCGAGATCGGGCAGAGGGAGAGCGGGAAGCAGAGCCTGAAGAACGTGGGCAAGGTGGAGAGGTTCGTGTTGGAGCAGGTGAGGAGGATATTCGAGGAGGAGTTTGTATACCCCAGTTTTTGGACATTCTTGGTGTAGTCGATGGTGGGGCTTGTTCCGAGGGACATGAAAGATGATCCTGAAAGGGTTGTTTGCTTATGAGAGGGTGCTCTTGAACCCTTGATACGCCGAGTTGATGTCTAGCTCTAACTCTCGGGCCTGCTCCTCGCTCAACTCCTCGGTCGCCTTCATCTGGTTCAGGGCGATGAGCCACTGGACAATCTTTCCCCTGTTCTCGAAGTCCCGGTCTGTCACCTTGTTCACCGACTGGATCACGTCGGTCAGGAGCGGATGTAACTGGTCCTTCGCAAGCAGGCCCAGCCGCAAGGCATCCAGAAATGTGATAAAGTCTTGTGTCGCCTCGAGAATCAGCGTGCCGCTTGTGTTCCCGGCGGCGGCAGGCGCAGAGGCGGCGCCAGAGCTGGCCGTCACGGCGGTCGAGGGCATCCCCACCCGTATCCGCTCCGTCGCACGGGGGACTTCGAGCTGGTGGCGCGCAGCTGTCAGCAAGTGTTTGAACGTCTCGTCTCAGACACGCAAGCAGTGCGCCGTACATCCCACTCGGCTTTGAACTCCTCCAGGCCCACAAAGGCCTTTGCGACCGTCTCGTCGGCGACGAGCGACTTGTACTGCTTCAGCGACCGCTCGCAGATCTCGGTGTAGTCGGCCTCGGGGATCGCATCCTTGAGGAAGGCCTTTTCGAGCTCGTCGATGGTCACGATGATGCTGAAGATCTCTGCGAGAGAGTCCTGCAGGTCGCGTTCAGCGCGCGTGTCGGCGAGCTTGACTTCCTGGTTGGTTAGGGGGGAAAGTTAGCATGGCTGTGGATGTTGTCAGGGAGGGGCAATGCGGGGGAATCTGGGGCACACCTCGTCTAGGTTAATGGTTGCCGACAGCGTCGAGTATGGCACATAGCTGTGTGGCGTCGGCGCATAGGCCTGCCGTGGAATCATCCTGAGGGCGATGCGCGGGCGATCCGCAAGGTCATGATGGCCCTCACAAGCATCTGTCGAGTCCCTGAAGTGCGCCTGGAGGGACGCGAAGCTCTGACCGATGACGCCAGGGGTTGGCTGGCGGGGCCACCCTCGGAAAAGCAACGCTACACCATATAGGGCCTAGCGGGCCACGATAAACACCCCCGATAAGTCCCCCTGTCAATCGATCCCAAGAAAAAAGTTTGGGATTTCAGGACAAGTCCCTTGCCTGCTCCGAGCAAGCACCAATTGTCTGTTCGGCCAGGTCCAACACGTCGCGGTCCAACACGCCGCGGTTCCAGCACAACTGTCGCCCACCATGGCGACCTCAAAGAAGAACCTGAAGGCGACCAAGAAATTCGAAAAGACCCACCTCAAGGGCGTCCTGGAAAGGAGGAAAGTCACGGCCAAGATCAAGCAGCGCCAGCAGATCCAGGACAAGAAGAAGGCGAAGCGCTCTCAGGATGCCGAGTTCTACAAGGGTCCTGCCGGCGAGACCAGCGCTGCCGACAAGAAGGCCGCCAGCAAGAAACCTGGCGCCAAGGCCAGCGAGATGAGCGTCGACGACTTCTTCAAGGGCGGCTTCGAGATCCTCGATTCCAAGTCGCAAACGGAGGACAAGACACCAAAGTCTGCTGGGAAGCTGGGGAAGCGCAAGCGCGGCGAGGCCAATGCTCGGCAGGACACCTCGGACGGGAGCGGCAGCGAGCCCGAGAACTCCGACGTGGATGAGCCCATGATCAGCGACAACGAGGTCGACGGCGACGCCAGTGATGACGACGACGACCTGGGCATGTCCAAGAGCGCCATGGAGGCCCTCGCGGAGAACGACCCCGAATTCTACAAGTTCCTGAAGGAAAATGACCCGGAGGCGCTGGACTTCGACGAGAATGCCGACCTTGCCGAGGTTGACGAGCTCAGCGGCAGCGATGAGGAGGATGAACAGCCCAAAAAGAAACAAAAGAAAGACAAGCAGGCGGCCAAGGAGGAAAAGGACGACAAAGATCTCACTCAGAGCATGGTGGACAGGTGGAAGGTCTCGATCGAGGAGACGCGCTCCCTCAGGACCGCCCGGCAGGTCGTCATCGCTTTCCGCTGTGCCGCCCACCTGAACGAGGCCGACGAAGACACCGTCCAACGATACAACATCACGAACCCGGAGGTGTTTCACGATGTCGTGCTCCTCGCTCTCAAGGGGATTCCCGAAGTCCTGCATCATCACATCCCGGTCAAGGAGTCCGCCGCGGGCAAGGTGTACATCCAGACCGAGGGCAAGAAGTTCAAGACGTTGTCCATGTTGATCAAGAGCTTCGCCGCTTCCATCATCCGGCTGTTGGGCACATTGTCAGATGATGCGACCCTCAAGCTCACGCTCTCGGCACTCCAACCACTGCTCCCCTACCTGCTGTCGTTCAGGAAGGTCCTCAAGATGTTGATCAAGACGGTTGTCGCCTTCTGGTCTCAGTCAGCAAGCACAGACAGCACCAGGATAACAGCATTCTTGGTGATTCGACGACTCGTTGTGATTGGCGACAAGGCCGTGCGGGAAGCCGTCCTCAAAGTCTCCTACCAAGGCTTGGTCCAGGGCAGCCGTCTCACCAACGCCAACACGATTCAGGGCATCAACCTCATGAAGAACTCGGCCGCCGAGTTGTGGGGTCTTGACCAGAGTCTCGGCTACACGACAGCCTTCTCCTCCATCCGCCAGCTCGCCATCCACCTCCGCAACAGCATTGTCAACAACAAGAACGACTCGTACCGCGCCGTCTACAACTGGCAATACGTTCACTCGCTCGACTTTTGGTCCTGCGTGCTGTCGGAGCACTGCAGCCCCCTGAAGGAAGCCGAAGCCGGCAAGGAGAGCCAGCTCAAGTTGCTCATCTACCCGCTCGTCCAAGTCACCCTGGGCGCCATGCGCCTCATCCCCACCGCGCTCTACTTCCCGCTGCGCTTCCAGCTCATCCGCTCCCTCCTGCGCCTCTCGCGCGCCACTGACACGTACATCCCGCTCGCCTCGGCCCTCCTCGAGGTCCTCGCCTCCGCCGAGATGAAGAAGCCACCCAAGTCGTCGACGCTCAAGCCCCTGGACTTCGCTATCGCCTACAAGGCGCCCAAGTCGTACCTCCGCACCCGCGTCTACCAGGACGGCGTCGGCGACCAGGTCATCGAGCTCCTCGCCGAGTTCTTCGTCCTCTGGAGTCGCAGCATCGCCTTCCCCGAGTCCGCCTTGCCCACCATCATCAGCCTGAAGCGCTGGCTCAAGGAGAGCCGGCGCGCGGCCAAGGGCAACAAGAACGGCAAGCTCGCGTCCAGCCTGATGCTTCTGGTGCAAAAGCTCGAGGCCAACAGCAAGTTCATCGAGGAGAGGCGCGCAAAGGTCGACTTTGCGCCTAAGGACCGCGCCCAGGTCGACGCCTTCCTGAAGGACCTCGACTGGGAGCGGACGCCGCTGGGCGCGTTTGTGGTGTCGCAGCGGAAGCTGAGGGCCGAGAGACAGAAACTGGTGGAGGAGGCGAGGAAGGAGGAGGAGAAGAAGCGGAAGGAGGAGGAGAAGGAGGCGTTGGAGGATCGGAACGGGGAAGAGGATGAGAGCGAGGAGGATGAGGATGAGGTTGGGTCGGAGGAAGAGGAGGGGAGTGAAGAGGAAGACGAGGACGAGGACGAGGAGGAGGATGAATAGCCAAGCCTTGTCGGTCTTAATTCCATCATTTCCAAGACAGCGCTGGTGCGTGTTTGTTGAGTGGCATTATTTTCAAGTACAATCACTTGGGCAACATGCTCTGTATCCAAAACAAGTGGTAGCAGATTCGATTATCGGTCCTCACTCCATGCTCGATTAGCCCGTCCACTTCATCTCCAGCTAGAATACTCGTCATCCTCAAGAGGAGTCGGGTCACAGTAGTCAAGCCCGTCATCATTGTCCACCATCTTGATCCCCATCCCCCCTTCATCACTGTTGTCGTCCGAGTCGTGTCCTCCGCTATAATTAAATGAAGAGGTGAGCACTGGCGACGCCGGCCGTTGAGCAGCGGGGAGCTGAGACGGAGGGGAAGTAGGGGCTGAGGAAACCAAGGGTATCGAGCGGGTAGGCGAGATGGCAGCCGGGGGAGAAACAGGGGGTGTTGAATGGATCGAAGGAGAGGGAACTGAGGGTGTCGAACGGGCTGGGGAAATAACAGATGGCTTGGAAACGTCGGGCTTCTGGGGCATTACGGGCTGGGTGTTGGAACGCGTCAGGGAGTTGGGGACCGCCGGTTTGGAAATGCCGGCTCTCTGGGGCATCAAGGGCTGTGTGTTGGTGCGCGCGAGGGGGTTGTGGATCGCCGGCTTGGGCGGGTTGAAGGTTGGCTGCAGTTGGGGTTGGGGTTTGGGTTGGAGAGGCTTGGGTGTGAGGGCGGTGGGCGTGGCTACCAGGCTGGGGCCGGCGGATGGGAGATCTGGAATGTCGAGACCCAAAAGGTCGTGGCTGACTGAGACTGCGGATGGCTTCGCCCTGGTCACGGTGGTGCGTTGCTTGTTGGGCTGGGATACGGGTGGGCGAGTTGCAGGCACGGGTGCGCAGACCCCGCGGGATGGAGGAGGTCGGCGCGGCGCCGGTGGGCCTGTGATGGCAAGGTCATCGAGCTGGATAAGATCCGCCAGGTCCTTGTCATCGAGCTTGATGGCGTCCTCGTCGTCTTCCATGGGTTCCTCGGCACCCCTGTTGACTGGCACCCCGCATTTTGCGAGAACCTTCCCGATGACCTTGGCGTAACGCATATGACCCTGGATCTCGTCGCTGAGGTTGAGATTCTCCACGCCTTCGATGTCCTGAATCTTTTGCAGGCCGGCAACCCCGAGCTGGATGGAGGTTGCGCGGTAAAGGAAGGCCAGGAGATAGTCGTTCTCGGAGTACACGTTGAACATCTTGCCCGAGACAACCGTCCGCATCATTTGCCAGTGATGCTTGTTGGACGGGACCGGGGCACCGATGAACACCACTGAGTCGACCAAACCAAACGCTCGCCGAGCGGCCAAGGAGCGCAGGCAGGAGTAGATGACCCTAGCGCCGAGCGAGTACCCGATCAGAGTTACTGGGCGCTCTCCTTGGACTCTGTTGATCAAGGCATCCGCGAGGATCTCGCCCGCCTTCTCCGAGCGGTTCTTGGCGAGGCTGAAGGGGTTGTCGACGGCGGAGGCCATAGACAGAAGATAGGCAGGCCACAGAGCTGACCAGAGCGTGGCAAGGACCGTTCTCTTGAGAATTTCGACTTTGACCGAGTTCCAGGCGTAAGAGGAGACCAGGTCCTTCAAGGTCTTGCCGAGCCCCAAGAGGCTCCTCATCTCGTACCGCAGGGCAAAGGCTTCCGAGTCGTCGGCAAGGGCACGCCATGGCTTTGTCACGTCGTCCTTTGTGTCGAGCCATCCGTTGATGCCAATGGTAACCCGAAGGCGTCGGTCAGTTTGGCTGGCTGCTCTGGTTCCCCATTCATCTTTCAGAGGGATGAAGCGGAAGTCCTCGACCTCTCTGGCGTACTGGTCGACAATCTCGCCCTACCCACAAGTCGTTAGCTCCGGCGTACAAGGCGAAGTCAGCACCACGCACCGTCATCCTAGCTCCCAACGCGCCAAACAAGGTCCCAACTAGAGCGCCGTTCATCCAGAAGACGCCCAAAAAGGAGGCTACGCCACCCAAGCCGACGGAGCCCATGAGACCGCCGATGGCGCCGGCAACAACAGGGGCAGCAAGGCCACCCGTAACGCCGATCAGGGCAGCTCCCGCTACGGAGGCCAGACCGACCTTCCAGTACCGACGGGGCTGGTTGTGCTGCTTCCGGTTCTCGGCCTCGGCCTCGGCAGACATGGTCCGCTGCTGGTTCTCGGCGGCGGTCGAGTGTTCGACCAATGACACGGCGATCTCAGCCTCCTCGGTGTTCAGGACGGCCAGCGGTAGCTCCAGGGCAGAGGTGAGGTACACAGCCATGGCCCTCGAGTGGGCGGAGTAACGGCCGGTGGACAGGAGCACCAGGACGATGCAGCTCAGGGCCTCCTTGCGGTCCTCCTCGGGGATGGTGGCGAGGCGTGTCGGGATGGGATGCCAGTGCGACTGCAAACGGGCTACGGCCTGGGCCGGGTCCTCTTCTTGGTCCCCTTCCCCCGCCCCGTCAGCGGCATCGAGCCAGCCCCAGTCATCTGTTTCTTGCTGCTTCTGCTGCTGCTTCTGGGTCCGCTGCTGGGAGATGCGCTCGGCCCGCTTGCGGCGCTGGTCGAGGATGGCGGGGTCGTCCGCGGCAGAAAGGAGTTCTTTGAACTGGTTTATGGCGTCCTTTCGCCAGGCGTCAAAGTGCTCGATGGCGGCGGCACGAATGCGGACAAGTGCCGGGTTGGGCGGGGCCGAATCGGACGCCGATATCGACGTCGATCCCAGTGCCGATGTGCCCGTCGGGCCGATGAGGCTGACCTCAGCCGAAGGGTCGACGAACAGGGGCGCGGTGCCAGAGTTGTGGGCCGGAGAGCCGCTGGGAGAGTCGCGGAACTCGAGCTGCGAGCGCATATAGGCCGTGATCTCGATCAGGAGGGTGTATAGAGCCTTGCGCCGGGCCAGGTTGAGCACCGCCAGCACCTGGCGCGGTTCGCTGGCCAGGGGAGCCATGGCGTGTCTCCCTTGCCGTTCCCGTATCGCCTTGTGGATCTTGACTCCCGTATCGTCGTCCCAAAATTGGCGCGAGGTGTTCTCTGCCCGTCTGCCTGGTCGCTCTCTCTCTCTCTCTCGTACTGCCCCTCCCTCTTTTCGACAAAAGCGTGCCTGGTGCTGCAGGGCTTCCTGTCCCCTCTTTCTGATCGCAATCCCCAAAGGATCACTTGGCAGGATGGAACAGACAGGGATGATTAATGGATCCGGGTTGGCCAACCACAGGCGGTGTCGTCAACCAGGCCCCCTGGGCAACATGCGAGGCAGACTGGCCATGGTGCGGTGCAACACCATGGACGAGGTAGCAGCAGGTGGGAATGCCAACAGATTCCTATAAAAGCGGGGATGCATCTGACTTGCACCGGCTATTGAAATAAGTGCGGATACAAACTGCAGAGAAAAATGGACCTGAATTGCCTCGAAAACGATCAAGAACAAAGGCAATCCCAGACAGCGGAAAGAAGCCCAGGCAAGGGAAAGAGGGGAAAGGGCATGGCAGCGGTGTGAACGGCGTCGAGGACAGTGCCGGTTGCAAAGACAACAGTCAGTTGGGTGATGAAAATGGAAATGAAAGTATTGAAGACGGCGGCGATGGTTACAGGATGCACAGGTACCGAGGTAGGTAGTAAAGGAAAGAAATAAAAAGAGAAGTGGGGAAAAGAAACCCTGAGAGATGGCGTGGTTGAAATACATTTGAGGGAAAGTGCCACTCGACGAAATGACACTGCTTTCTCCTTGACTCGATCTCCCGTGGCTTCCGTTCCTTCCCTGCCGCCCGTTGCCGTAACTGCTAACTGGCGGGCAGACACAGATTCATCTCACCAGCCCTTGCAGATACACGGAGATCACCATCACCAATACTTCGTAGCGACCCGATTTTTGCGGCTCTCCAAAACACGAGACGCAAGGCGTGCGTCGGCGGTTTTGGACGCGACGCACCCCTCAGCTGGGCCGGCCCACGGGTCAAAATTGGCTGTGCCCACCAACACGAACAGACGGCAGCGGATGGTTGGGCAGAGATACAGCAATAGTTGGCCAGACTCGAAGCGGCAACAAGGGCCATTAGTGGTTCGTATCTGACAGGGCTGCATCCCCAGGCGGCCTGGCCTCGGTAAAAGGGTCCCAAATCGGGCACAGCCGCCCTCCAGTTGCGATGGGACGCTCGCTCTGCTAAGACTTATCCGAGTTGCCATTTGAAACAACAACAACAACACCGGCTCATGTGTGTTTGTTCTGTCAAGCTTGCATTTTCCAGCAAGGGCCCGATCGTCATGCCATGGCTAGAAACGTCTCCAGCCATGCCTCGCGGGCTGGGAACAGCCGAGCCTAGACTTCTTCGTCTGAGCTGGTGTACCTCCGCCATGGGACCAGGACGGGTTGGGAGCTCAATCAAGCTCTTCCTCCCCCCACCCTTCCCCCCATCCCGCCGATGCCGTCCGTTCCGCGTTCCGCTGGCAGTCAGTCAGCTGGCCCCCGAGAAAATCGGTGCGTAGGCACTTCGTAGGAAATTCGTAGGCGACACCAAGAGGGCAAGCTGGAACCCTGCAGGAAGCCCACCCACACACCACCCACACACCAGGACAGGGCAGGCCACCCTGGCCCATCACCGCCCGCCGCAAGCGATCCCAAGCCATCGACAGGCAGCCTGGATGCTCACCCCTGCAGCAGAAAAAAAGCAAGCCTGTCTCGACCTCTTGGCGCTCAAAACCCGGTTGTCCCGCCCTGGTGCTTGGCTCCGTGGGTTCCCTCTCTTGCACTGAGGCACGCACCACACGCACGTTGCTCTGCTGCTGCTGCTGCTGCACGCACGCGACCGACCGAGCCAAGCCCGCCCCCTCCCCCCCCAGGTCGGACGAAAGCGGTTTGTCGCTGGCCGAGCCTCGACATTCTGTTGTTGCATCGCTCACCTCACCCAGGACACGGCCTGCAAGCTGCGACCTGCATCATCACCGACCGCTCTCTTGTGCCTCTGGGCGTCTGCGCGCGTCTGCGCCCTCCCACCTGGCGCATGCCGGCCATCAACGCCATGCTCCAGGGCCCCTCGGTAGCGGCCGCGGGCATGTCCGACAACGATGTCAATGTGTGAGTTTCTCCCCCTCCAACGGGCCTGACCCGGCAGCTTGGCCCATGGCTCCATGGCTCCAGCCCCTCGCGGTTGCGGCCTCTTGGCCCTGCTTGGCCCTTCTTGGCTCTCTGGGGCCGCTGGGTCAAGCCAAGCTTTGCGCCAAGCCTGGGGAAGGCCTGTGGTTGTTCGGTGCCTGCGTGTGCCTGCGGGTCGCCGCCGCCGCTGACAAGACGTCGCTCTCTCTCTCTCGCAGCCCTCGATGAGATCCGCAATGTCATGTACGTCTGTCTCTCTTTTTTTGTTTGAGATCCCGTTGCTAGGCTGGCTGGCTGGCTGGCTTCCTGCCCCCTGCGTTTGCGATTGCGCGCCTTTTCTCTGGCCTCCCCCCTTTTTGCAGCGGAGGGGCCTGGCCCAAACCAACTCCACCAACCAACAACAGGCTGAGGGTGCAAGCCAAACAACCGTCGTGCCACTCAAATACGCATCCATACACACCATACCACACCACCTCTCCTACCCCAGCTTCCTGTATCACTCTCATGCGTGATCGTCCCAAGCACAGCATGGCCACTACTTCTGCCTCTGCTTCTGCTAGGCTCGGCCCATCTGCCGTGGCCTTGGTCATAGCAAGGCCTTTCCTCACTCCCTCGACGCAGCCTGGCTGATGATGATGAACCCGTTCGCAGTCTTTTATTCAGCAACCCGTCATGGAAGGGCGTCGGCACCGTCTCGAGTACCGTCATCAGAAACATCACGGCTCTCTCGGTATGTCGATCCAAAACATGTCTCACCCATCAACCCCTTCCAGCTTCGCCCTCAGAGTCTGGTCTGACCCCATATCTGCAAACACACCAGAGCCAGATGGCATACTCGGCCCAGTTCGGCGGGAACACCACCGTGCTGTCCTCCAGGTATGCCGCCGCCACCAACGGCGTCATCTCTGGCCTGCTCTACGTTCCCGACCTCCCAGACGGAGACCCCTGTATATACGAGGCCGCATCCCATGTGCCCGCCTCAGTCGTCCGCCAGGCCAACCTCCCCCCAACCAACTTCCACCTCATCGCCATCGCCCCGTGGATAAGCGGCCGCTGTGCGAGCGCCTACATGGCCGCTGCCACCACGGACCCGGCCCGGGCCTTCCTCTTCTACATGCCCGGCAACGCGTCTGCTCCGCCCCCCGACGCCGACGACTCTGACTGGGATATTGACGACAGTGACAGCTGGAAGGCCAAGACCAACTTGCCCGTCTACGCCATGTCCGGCATCGTTGGCGAGACCATGATGCAACACCTGAGTCTGTATTCCGGGAACATGACCGAGGTGCCCTTCGGCCACAACATCACAGAGCGCTACATGTCCGACACCGAAGACTATCTTCGCATCTGGACCGAGCTCAACATCAGCACGCCCTCTGCCGCTTTCAACACCTGGGTCTACTTCCTCATCATCCTCGGTGTTCTCCTGACCGTCATCACCACCACATCATTACTCATGCACTTTGCCCAGGCTCGGCGGCGCATGGCCCTGCGTCGCCGCGTCATCAAGGGGGAGGTGAACTTGGAAGCCATGGGCATCACGCGGCTTACTGTGTCCCTGGCCCACATCCAAAAATTCCCCCTCTACACATATCATTACGAGCCAGACCTCAGCAGCCCCCCGCTCTCTCCGCGGTCGGTCAAAACGACGCGGAGCCACGCCCGGACGCGCAGCCTCGACCAGGTCGAGAGCGCCACGGCGAGCCGCCCCGCCCGGTCCGCCACCGTCTCCGAGTTCGGCCTGGGCAGCCCCTTTGCAGCGTCCCACGCCGCGACCGACTACCAGCCCACCTGCGAGATCTGCCTCGAGCCGTACGAGAACCGCGCGACCGTGATCCGCGAGCTGCCCTGCGGCCACATCTTCCACCCGGAGTGCATCGACGAGTTCCTGGCCGAGGTCAGCTCGCTCTGCCCCATCTGCAAGGCTAGCATGCTGCCCCAGGGCCACTGCCCCAAGATCACAAACTCGATGGTCCGCCGCGAGTACGCCATCCGCCGCCTGCGTGGGCAGATCGACGACCAGGACGACGGCGAAGCCCCGGAGCGCGGCGGCGGCGACCCCGGGACCCTGAAAACCTGGTGGACAGCCACCAAGTCCCTTCTCTTTAGCACAGACAACCGCGCCACCGCCGCCGGCCCAATGTCGTCCACCTCGACCGAGCTGCAGGAATCAAAACCACGGCGGCAGCAAACAATAAACAACCTGCCCCCGCCGCCGCCGCTGCCTGCCGACGCCCAGGGGGGCGAGCCCACCGCGCTGGCGAGAGACCGCATGCGCGAGCTGGCCGGCTTCGAGCCCGACTATGGGGAGATTGGGCGGACGCGGTGTAAGTGGCATTTTTGCGCCCTTGAGACCGTGCCACCGAGACTGACAACCGCATTCCAGGGCAACGGGCGCGGACCAGGATATTTCCCGGGTTTTAACTAATACAGACAGAGTCTGCATTTGCATGTGTCGGTGGGTAGTTTTGTCGGTTTTTTCGGTTTTTTTAACATTGGCGGGATGGAATTCAAGATATCCCTCTTCTTCTGTGTTTTTTTTTTATTTTGGGTTGGCTGGTTTGCGTGTATTATCTGGTTTGGTTGGGTTTTGGATCTGGCGGCAACCGGGAGGGAACTCTAAAAAGGCAGGGCATCGGATCGGGACCACGGGTTCAACTTCGTCCAGGGTATCGGTCGGTTTTCTCTCGTCGCCAGACTAACCATCATGTTTGTATCCAACGACTTGCTATGACAATGTCAAGTATAGATTTCCACTTCTGAACCGCAAGCAAAACAACCCAAACTGCCATGAAAGCATGCCTTACTACCCAACGATACAACAAGGAGGTATCTTCGAACTGCGCATTCCTAGAAAGTCCCCGATTCCATTCGCGGCACCAACTAAGGAGCGGGAGGGGGGAGTTCACATCCCGCTCCCCTCGTCCAAAATCACGGCGCCTACCCTATAAACGCCAGAAGAAAAATAGACCTCCAACCCTCCAAAAAATGGTGTGCGACGCCCAACTCCACCAACACCCGCCCATCCACATCCCAATTGCCAAATCGAATCCCCGAAACCCACCAAAAGAAAAGCCACCACACACCCCTACTCCTCCTCGACCTCCTCATCCCACGCCTCCCTCTCCCTCTTCATCAGCTCAGCCATCTCAGCCGGCTTGAAGATGGTGCTCCCCTCGTCGGTCACCCTCGGTACCTTAACCAACCCTTCATCGTCAAATACAGTCCCGATACTCTCGATCCACCTCCGCCGCCTCTCCATCAACGTCCTCGTCAAATCCCCAATCCCGGGCCTCGCCATCCCCGCCGCGCCTCCGGCGCCTCCCGCCCCGCCGGCGCCCGCGGCCGCGGCAGCGGCAGCGGCCTGCCCGGGGCGCGCCTTCTTGGGCTTCTTGCCCATGGTCCGCGTCCGCTTGAGGTAGGCGGCCTGGACCTGCGAGTCGAGGTCCTCGAGAATGGTCTGGTACTCCTGGTAGGCCATGCGCTCCTTGACGAGGTCGGTGAGGCGGGCCTTGCGGGCGCCGTTGAGGAGCGCCTGCTCGCTGAGGCGGGACTGGAGCAGGCGCATGCGCGCGGCGACCTCGTCGTCGTAGTGGCCGTCGTATTCGGCCGTCGTGGCCGGGTCCGGTTGGGGTGCCGGGGCTGACGGGTTCGCGCCCGAGGCGGCGGCGCCGTTGGCGGCGTCTTGGTGGGGGAGGAGCGGGAGGAAGCCAATGTGACGGAGCTCCTGCTTAATGCGCTCGTCGACTTGGCTGTAGTCGAGTTTCGGGTGGGTGGCTTTCTTCCAGGCCTCGGTGTTGGATTCGGTCATGTAGGTGGCCGCGGGGAGAGATTGGGGTTGGTCGGGGTTTAGCGGCTGGGAGGAGACGCCGTTGATTCCGTTGACGCCGTTGGCGCCGTTGAGCTGGCTCGCGGGGGCGTTGTCGCCGCCAAAGCTGAAGTCGAAGCTTGCGATGCCGTTCATGCTGTCGCCATCGCCGTTGACGCCGTTGGCGCCGCCGGGTCTGTCTTCTGCTGGTGGTGCGCGGTGCTCTGGGCGCATAGCTTGGAGCAGCCGCGAGAGGAGCGGGCCGACGGAGAGCTTGTCCGTCTCAGCCACCTCGTCATCCATGTGCTCGATGCTGCCGCGCGCCTGGTTGGGTGGAAGCCGGTCCCGTCCGCCGGCAGGCGACGAGTCGATGGCCATGGCACCATCCTCCTCGGCCCATATCTCGGTGAAGTGCTTCTTGCCGCGCTTGGGCATGACAAAGGGTGTCACGCGGTCGCCCCGTTCCCTGAGAAATGCGAGGTCTTCCTCGGTAAAGGCGCGGAAGTAGGGCTCAATGAAGGTGCTGAAGGTGCTGAAGTTAATCTGGTTGCTGGGCTTGGCGCTACTGAAGTCCTTATCCGGGGGGTCGCCGGCGATTAGGTCGGCCAGGTCGCTCCGGGGGTAGCCGGCGACGGAATAAATCTCCTTGATCTCGTCCTGGGTCATGCCCGGTTGTACGGGGAGGATCTCGTAGACGGTAGGATCGGGGAATGTCGAGGGGTCGTCGCCGAATGTGTTGGCCTGGGGGCGTGCCGGGGGCGGTGGGCGGCCGTCGTCTGAGCTCGAGTCATCGTCGTTTGGCTCGGCCTTGGTTTTGTCGTCGACGTCCATGTTGCTCGGGGTGCGTGGGGCGACGGGCGAGAGCGACGAGCTCGCCGAATCGTTGTCGCGAGAAAGCTTCCTGGCTTTGCCGTTGGAATCGCGCAGCGGGGACGAGCGTTCTGGTGAGTGGGCAGAGGTGTCAGTGACGTTGACAATGGGCTGGCAGAGTGGTTTTTCTGGGCCTGGGGCCCAGAAGTGGGTATGGGGGCATGGGCATGGCGGGCACAAGGAGTTGTGCACTCGGAGTCGAAGGTGTATACAAAAACACGGGGTGGGTGGGCGCAAAGAAGGAAAGAAAGAAAGGTCGGTGCAAAGAAAAGAAAAAAAAAGGACGGGACGACCGACCTATGTTTCCGGCGTGGGGAGCCAGGGCGTCGGCGCCCTTGCGCTTCTTCTTGTTTGATTTTCTCTCGCGCTCCTCGCCGTCGGCCTCGCGCTGGCGGCGCTCCTCCTCGCGGCCGCGCTCGAGGGCCAACTCGTCCATCCTCTGCTTACGGGTCTGGGCGAGCAGCCTCATTCCGCGGTCGCAGTAGGTGCCCCTCTTCTCGATGACATCGCCGAGGCGTTGCAGGCGGGTGAGGATTCCGTCGAGGCTTTTGGAGTCCGGGATCAGCGAGTTGGAGGCGGGGGGATCCACCATGTCGTCAAGGGTCAGGTTGCGGAAGACGTCGAAGCGCAGCTCGATGGTCTCGGTCTCGACGGCCTCGAAGGGCGGCAGGCTGGCGGCCGGGGGCGCGGGGCCTGGGGTGGTGTTGCGGCTCCGCTGCTGGTGCTGCTGCTGGTGCTGCTGCTGGCGGATGGCGCTGGCGCCCCCCTTCTTGCCCGTCCCTTTCTGGCTGGAGGACGGAGCCATGGTTTTTGGGCCGTTCCCGGGCGGCCCCCTCGTATTGCGCGACCGACGGCTCTCCCGCGGGCTCCTGGATCCGTGGCACGCGGGAGGGGAGAGGGGGAGCGGGGTTTGGAGGGGGTGGGAGGGGGATTCTGATGCGGTCGTCTGCGGCGTCCGGCGCGTCCTGTCGCTCCGGCCGGGTTGTCGCGACTTTTGTCGTTGCTGGAAGCTCACAATGCATGCACGTCACATCCAATGATGGGCACGAGCCGCGAGACGCCACATCCTGGTTGGGCTCGGCGTTTGGGAGCCCTGGGCTTGAGCGGGACTGTCCAGGGGGGGGACAGAATTGGTGAGGGACCCGAAAACTAGGGGCGGGGAGGCGGTCCGCTTTTTGGTGCACCAGACCAGCCAATCAAGACTCGGAAGCCAGCCTGGATGACTCAGCAGACTCAGCAGGGAGTTGCGAACTGACAACGGCAGGTTGACCAATGGGATCCCACCTCAACTCAACCCTCTCCTTCCTCGTTGCCATCCCTCCCACCCTTCTGCCCGCGCCGACAGCATCCCAGCGTCCCAGCGTCCCATGGGAGCACAGGCCGACAATTGCACGGGATATTCATGGTCCTATGTTGTGGCTGCGCCATATCATCCCCACGGAAGGGTGCCAGGGGTAGAAGGACCCTATGGCGCTCCTGCAGACCTCCCGTGGCCCCGTTCATTTCCCCGATTGGTGTTGCCAGGGACGCCCCACCAAAAAAGCTTGGTGGCACCCAGACGGAACCCACACAGGTCCAGATCCAGGTTTCTTCAAGGATGCTGCCACAAGCCACCACCGTCGCCGTTCATGTCAGAGTGACGGAACAGCTGCCCTCGTTCGATTCGGTTCATCGAGGCATCGTGGAGAGGACGTCCTGCGTATGGCCGGTACCCAGTACCGATCAGCAGCCAGCCGTGGGATGGTGTTTCACGGCGGGCTGCTGTAAGCTGTATTACGAACAGGTACAGCGATGGGTGTTCCTCCAGCCTTTTCTGGTTTCTTTTTCTGCTCTCTGATGCCACGGCATGCCGGAGGCAGCAGGCAGGATAAGCCTCAGCTGTGGCACGCAGCAACAGCACTTCCTCGTATGGACTCCCTCGCCCAGGTCTGAACTCAAAACAAGTCGACACGCGAGCCGGCCTACCCCCCTCTGCGCGTTTAATCTTCTCCTTCCCCTCCTCAAGTCCGCTCGCTCATTCCAGACACACGGCTCGCGCTCGACCTACAATGTGTGATGCCCCATGCCATGTGGGCGAGTGATTGGCCCGCAACCGCCACACACACCACCACCCAAGCCCACACCCACTCCCGCAGGTGCCCCCAGGCACTGTGGGGTCACGCTTCACGGTCGTGGGCCTGCTGCTGCTGTGCTGCTGCTGCTACTGCTCGGCCGACGCGTGAGAACCTAGGTCCCAGGAGACTGTGTCGCCGATCTCCCATGCTCGACGAGAAGCGGCCTTGACTCGTGGAAGTTGCTGCTGGTGCTGGTACTTCTATTTAACCCATCCCGCTGGTCCCCCCGCTCTCTCTCCTCCTCTCCTTCCTCCCTCCTTGTCCCCATCCATTGGTTGTTCGCCTGCGCTGTAAGACCGTTTCAACACCTCTTCCCGCTCTCCCAGCATGAGAGAATACCATGGCTTCTCCTGGTGGTAACATTTCGCCCCCTGAGAGCATCATCAGCCCCCAAATCTTTGTCGCTGGGCTCGCCGGCGTCCTCTTCTTCTCCATTGGTTTCTACCAACTCTCGAGCAAGCCCCCGCAGGATGGCGACGACGACAACAACGAGCCGAGCCTCGTCAGGTCGTTCTTGCTGTTCTGCTACTCTTGCTTCCTGAAGCCGCACTCGCCGGCCGCCCGCGGCAGCCAGCAGGTTGCCCTAGAGTCGTTTTATGCCGGCCAGGCTGGCGCTGTACGTAGTAGCCTGTCCACTAATTCACCATGACACCAGGCACGGCAAGTTCTTCCTGGATCAGACCGCTGACATCCCCAAACAGTACGATGTGACTAGGAAAGCGCTTCTCAAAGGCCGTGAGGACATGCTGGCGCTCGCCGCAGCGCAGCTACAGTCTAAAGCCGAGAAGCATGACGGTGGCGGCCAGAGAAAGCGCATCTGGGTCGACGTAGGTACCCAGGGAAACGTGAATCCGCGAGAATATCAACATTAGCTAACCCCCTACCCAGGTCGGTGGCGGCACGGGCTGGAACATCGAGGCCATGTCCGAGTTCCTCGACGTGCCCGCTTTCTTCTCCAGCGTCTACCTGGTCGACTTCTCGCCCTCGCTCTGTGAGGTGGCCCACAAGCGGTTCGCCCGCCTGGGTTGGACCAACGTCAAGGTCATCTGCGAGGACGCCCGGAAGTTCCGCCTCGAGGACTACGAAAATAGTCCCTCGAGCGGCCGGGCCTCGCCCACCCGCTCATCCTGGAGCTACTTCGAGCCCCGACCCGACCATGGAGGGGCCGACCTGGTTACCATGTCTTACAGCCTGTCCATGATTGTGAGCCAAATCCGGGACTCCGACCAGCAAGGGGGCGAGCGTGATTGGCTAACAGGCACTTACAGCCGGATTACTACTCCGTCATTGACTCGCTGACCTCGCTCCTGTCGCCGCACGGCATCATGGGCGTGGTCGACTTCTTCGTCCAGTCCGGCGTCGACGTCAGCTTCCGCAACTACACGGGCGGCTTCATCGGCCGCCATGTCAACTACCTGGGCCGCACCTTCTGGCGCGCGTGGTTCGACCTTGACCGCGTCTCGCTCGAGCCCGGCCGCCGGGACTACCTGGAGTACCGCCTGGGCACCGTCCTGACGGCCAACCTGCGCAACAACGCGCTGGGGTCGATCCCGTACTACATCTGGATCGGGTGCCACAAGAAGCCCTTCTCCTCGTCGAGCCTGCCGAACGAGATCATCGAGCGCATCGACGCGCTCGCGACCGAGTCCCCGTACCTGCTGCCCAAGAACCAGCAGCAGCCCAAGGCAGCCAACGCGCTGACGCGGGCGGTCGAGCGAACGGCGCCCGAGATCCGGTCCAAGGCCTTCGACGCGGCCGTGGGGAACCTGTCGGCCAACATCCCGCTGCCGTCATTCTTCTACCAGAACCACCACTGGCGCATCTACTACGATGACCAGCTCGAGAAGCACATGCAGTTCAACGACGAGTACATCTACGCCTTCACGTGGGAGGACTCCAAGGTGGACACGGAGCTGCTCCGGCTCGGCCCGGACGACGTGGTGCTCGCCATCACGAGCGCCGGCGACAACATCCTGTCGTACGCGCTGCAGCGCCCCGCGCGGATCCACGCCATCGACCTCAACCCGAGCCAGAACCACCTGCTGGAGCTCAAGATCGCCGCCTTCACGGCGCTGCCGTATGACGACTTTTGGAAGATGTTTGGCGAGGGCAAGCACCCCGAGTTCCGGTCGCTGCTCCTGTCGGACCTGTCCCCCCACCTCTCGAGCCGCGCGTTCCAGTACTGGCTGGATAACGCGGGCATCTTCACCAAGCCCGGCGGGCGCGGGCTCTACGACACGGGCGGCAGCAAGCACGCGATCCGCGTGTTCCGGTGGATCTCGCGCATCTTTGGGTGCCGCAAGGCCGTGCAGGAGCTACTCGCGGCCCGCACCCTGGCCGAGCAGCGGCGGATCTGGCAGTCCAAGATCCGGCCGGCGCTCCTCAGCCCGCTGGTGTGCAACCTGGTCGTCAGCTCCGAGGCGTTTCTGTGGGCGGCGCTCGGGGTGCCCAAGAACCAGCTGGCCATGATCGAGGCGGACCACGCGGCGAGCGCCGCGGCGGCGGGCCCGCGGCCGGCGGCCAAGAAGACGCGCGCCCACGCCATCTGGCACTACATGGTCAACACGCTGGACCCGGTCATCGAGACGACGCACATCGCCACCGACAACCCGTACTACCACGTGTGCCTGACGGGGTCCTTCTCCCCGGCGTGCCACCCGGACTACCTCTCGCGGGCGGCGCACGCAGCGCTCAGCCGGCCGGGGGCGCTCGACGGGCTGCGGATCCACACGGACGAGATCGACGAGGTGATTGCGCGCATCGCGCCGGCTACGCTGACGGTGGCGGTGGTCATGGACAGCATGGACTGGTTCGACCCAGGCACGGCGGCGTCGTCGGCGGCGGCGCGGCAGATCACCAAGCTGAACCGGGCGCTCAGGATGGGCGGGCGGGTGCTGCTGCGCAGCTCGGCGCGGCGGCCGTGGTACATTGCCGAGTTCGAGGCGCACGGGTTCGCTTGCAAGCAGGCGGGCGACCGCGAGCCCGGGAGGTGCATCGACCGCGTCAACATGTACGCCAGCTGCTGGGTGTGCACAAAGGTGGATAACCTGCGGCCACCGACGCCGGGACCCGAGGTCGAGGTTGGGCAGGCGATTGGGGAGGACTTGCTGCCGCTGTGAGAGCAACGAGCCGCACGCTGGGGCGCGCACCAGAGAGGAGGGGAGGGGGAGGGAAGCGGCCGAGAGAGAGGAGGGCAGTGCTTGGTGTATGCAGGTGTGATGTGTTGCCTGGAGTTTTTGAATGGCCTTGAGCCCGGCGCCCTGAATGCAAACAACTGCTTTGGATGTGGGATGATGCCAGCGTGGACCGAGCTGAATGATAGGCAGTTTGGATGGCGTCTAAGGTCCACCAACGTCAGAGCAAGAATTCGAGTTCTTGGTTTCCGTGCCGCCGGGTCTTGTCGACGTGTGACACGACACGATCCAGCCACATACTCGCAACGTCCAGATGACGCCGTCGATGGGATGCCTCGAGGTGACTCAGGCCAGGGAGATGCCCATGTCGAGGTCGATGCCCATGTCGAGTTGAGCGCTTGGAAACCGGTCAGGGAGGCAGATGTGACAGACGCAGTGTGCGCTTGGCCCAACCCCGCTCGCGCCAGTGGCCGGCCAGCCTGCGTTGCGAATATGAAGGTGGCGAGGCCGGCAGATATCAACAAACTCGAGATGTCCGGTTTGAGCGCCTCCCATAGGTGCGGGAACCGCCTGCGATGAGACTGTGCCGCGGAGCTGAGTGGACAGGATGCTGGTAGACGCAGTGCAGTGCAGTGCAGCGCGGATGCGGATGCAGATGCAGATGCAGATGCAGACGCAGTGCAGTGCGCCCAGGTGGCTTGGGTGGAAAGTGGCTGGTCTGCCGTCAACGATCTGCAGTCTGCGGTCTGCGGTCTGCGGTGTGTGAAGTGTGCAGTTCTGGTCCCTCCCGTCGTCGCATCTCCATGCCACTCACTCCCTCCCACTCATGGAGCTGCAGCTAGTGCTCAGCAACTGCCACTGCCACAGAGTCACAGCGAGCGTCCTCCCGGAACCGTTGCTTGCCGTGGGGGGCGGGGTTTGTGGCTGAGAGCTTCTGCAAGCCGCCAAAGTGAGGGGCAAATTTTTTGGCTGCAGATTCACGTTGGTGCATCTGTTGTGGGCGGCCGCCGCATGGGCCACACCGCCGCCCTGTTCCTGTCCTTAGGTTCGGAAGCCCCCGCCTGGTTGGCTGCCTGGAATCCTGGGGACGGCCCCTAACCAGCCTGCTCGTGGGTGTTGCATCGCCGTGTAGTTCAGAATCTGGAACTGACAAGCGGCCGCCTTACAAACACGGCGAGCGAGGCGTGTGAGAAAATTGACGCCGAAGACCAGAAACCAGCAGCGTGGCGGTGCTGGTCACTCTTGAAACAAAACCAGGGCGTCTAAGCCGACAAGTCTGCCAAGACCGGCTCGATTCCTGAGCGCTGGGAAGGGAATACAGGCGGTCTTCAGGCTGCCCGCCCCAGTGATCGCCAAGGATTTCGTACACGGTGGTTGGGCATCGGAGTTGCACCTTGGGGTCGGCGGGGGATGGTGTTCTCACATCGTTTTTTTTTGGGCTGTTATTTCCAGCATGGAGCGTGTCGGTGTTGCGTGTCGGTGTTACATGTCGGTGTTGAGAAGCCAAACAGACCATGGGGGCGCCTGCTTCACAAGAAGAGCTTTTTACCAGATTGGGAAGCCGGGGCAACTGGGGAGGGAATATACCGCGCGACTATTGGTCAGAAGCTCAGCCCTGTGGAGGCCCCATCCAATCCCTGTTTTGGAAATCCTCACTTAGACGGACCGTCCTCTCGGGGTTCCCTCAGTTGCAGGGCAACCAGGCACCCTACCGCACATCATGTCATATCCAGCATATGCCCCCGCGGTGTTGTTATCAATGATGCGGCTCTTTTCTACCAGTCGGCCTATTCTTGGTAGAAAATCCTTATAAGTTTGCCCACCGCGCTTGTGCTGTTGGCTCGCCTTGCTTCCCACCCAAGTCAGCTACATAGGTAGGCAGTTACCCGCAGGACCAACAGCCAACGACAGCCAACACCCATCCCACAGCACCCAGCACCCAGCACCCAACAACCAACAGCCAGCGCTACCAGACCCAGTCCTGGCCTGCAGCAATGGCTCCCAACAACCAGCTGGCCTGCGTCTCATGCAAACGGCTGAAGCGCCGCTGTAACAAGGGCATACCCTGCGACATGTGCCAAAAGTAAGCGCCCCCTTGGCCTTTGCTGCCCCCTCGCCGCCGTGCTGCCCCCTCGCCGCTGTTTGGCAACCCTTGTTGCCCTGCTCCCCCTCGCCCCCTTGCTCCATTGCTGCTGTGTGGTTAACATCGTCCGTCTTCCACCATGACAGGAACAAATACGAATGCAGGTACAGAGACCCATCGGACAATGATGGGCTCTGCGACGTGCTGTCCACTGCCAAGGACATCCACTCGACTGCCTTCAGCACGCTCCTGGAGGTCATGGATACGAGGAAGGATGTCATGGCAGCCGTCAACGCCTACTTTGGCCGGACGGGCAGCTGGTTCCACGTCGTCGAGAGGGACTCGTTGGAGCGGAGGCTGGATGCCGAGTGGGAAAACCTCCCGGCACAGGTGAGCATCATAGTGCTCTGCATGATCTTGCTGGACAACTCCTTCAGCCCGCCGGGAGAAAAGGGCATCACGGACGCCGTCTACCATTCCGCCAAGTTCTTGGTAGGGCTCGCCCAGGTCCTCCTGCCCATCTCGACAGAGACGCTGCAAACACAACTCCTCCTGGCGCAGTACGAGTTTGCCCAGGGTCTGCCCGATCAGGCCTTCAGCTCCCTCGGCACTTGCATCACCATGGCCAGAACGCTGGGCTGGCTCGACGACGGCTATTGGGACGCGCTTGAAACATCCAAGTGGAGGGAATACCAGCGGTACTCCATCTTGTGGTACACAGTTGTCCACCTCGACAAGTAAGCGTCCGCCTTCCACCCCGAGTGTTCACCATGGTAACAGCTAACCGCCAAACGCAGTCTCTTGTATATCGGATACCTCCGGGAGAGGCATTACCCGCAAAGAGCCGAGACGAGATTCGACCCGAATACCCTGGTAACTCGTCCGGAACGGCTTGACCCGCGCCGCGCCAGTATCTTCCAGCTTCCCTTTGGTGGTAAAGCCCTTACTTGCTCCAATGGCGAGCTTGTCTTTCCGGAAACCTGCTCTGCCCATGATTTGGCTTTTGCCTTGGCGACACCCCATGGCCAACTTCCCCACGAATTCGTCAAGTTAGTCCATTTGCATTTCAGCACATGCCGAAATAATCGGTGGGCTCGAGCCACATATTACATGTAAGCTCACACATGCTCTGACAACCTGCAGACTGAACCACCCCCCCGCTAATCTTTGCCCCTCTAGCTTAACCATGGAGCTCCTTCACCATGACGCCTTTCCTCTCGGAACCGATCTTCTGGTTCCCCGGGAGAGTTGGGAGGGTGATCCCCTGCAGACCAACGGCACTCTATTCACGACCGAGATGCTCGAGACGGTGGAATCCCAGCCGGAGGACAGCGTTGGAAATCTCGCTCCCTGCTGGGCTGTTGCCCTGCGCCTCGCCGCATCTCTGAGTTTCTGGGTCCTGAAACGGTCAGATCTCTTTTCCCGGTCGTCAGAGGCCCTGAAAAAGCTGGCTACGCGGTGGAAGATTGCCGGTAAGTCCTTGTCCACGTTTGGTCTTGGGGATTTTTTTTCTACCTGGGGCGCCATCATGCTAATGCCCAGAACATAGAACGGGAATTCGAGAAGCTTGCTCCGTTGTGGTCGCAGTATGACCAATGTTTTGGGGGACAAGAAATGAGAATGCGATGAAGGAACCGGGTGGGCAGGGAGTCTCACCCTTTTTTCTCTTTTCCTGTCTTTTTCTTTTCTTTTCTTTTCTTTCCTTTCCTTTCCCTTTCCTTTCTTTTTCTTCCCCTTCATATTTTCTTTGGCTTCTTGGTCGACGGACAGATGGGCGGCGTTATGGAATATTTCTGGCTTCTGCTGTGTTCTTTTTTTTTTCTTTTCTTTTTTTGGGG
>MU855384.1:55885-72618 GCA_033296695.1 Staphylotrichum tortipilum | reverse complement strand
AACTCACACTATCCGGCGTCCACTCCCCCCCAGCGAGTACCACCCCGGCGAGCGTCTCAATGTTGCTAAACTTCTCCCTCTTGGCAATCGCCCCCACCTCACCCATCACATACCCCTTCATCCGCCTATCCTCCAGCACCTCCTCCTCCGACACACCAAACTCCAGCGCCTTAGCCGCGAGCACACGGGGCTCGACAACAATGACGGCAATCGGCCGCGGGCAGGCGGCGTCCCCGTGCACCATGATGTTGTTGACGCACTCCGCGCCGCGGTAGACCGCCTCGAGCTTCTCCAGGGCAATGTACTCCCCGCCCTGGAGCTTGACGAGGTTCTTCACCCGATCAACGACAGCGATGTGGCCGCGGGGCGTGATCTCGCCGATGTCGCCCGTGCGGAACCACCCGTCCTCCGTGAGCGCCTTGGCCGTCTCCTCGGGACAGTCGAGATACCCCGTGAGCACCGGCTTGCCGCGGATGAGGATCTCCCCCTGCGGCGTGGCCACGCCGTCGGTGTGATAGCCCAGGTCGGGGATCGCGACGAGCTTGACTTCGACCGAGGCCGGGACGGGCCCGATGGCGGGGCCGGGCGTCCACTGCAGCGGGCAGCCGAGGGCGCCGTTGCCGCATGTTTCCGTCAGGCCGTAACCAGATAGCATGGGCGCCACGACGAGGGACATGAAGCGCAGCGTTGGCTCGGAGATGCCGCTCGCGCCGTTGACGACGAAGCGCAGCCGCCCGCCGGTGGCGTCGCGGACTTTCTTGAAGACGAGGCGGTCGAGGAGGTCGCCGCCGGGGAGGCCGTGGCGGACGAGGAAAGATTTCAGGCAGAGCCCAGCGCGGAAGGCGGCGGCGGTGACCCCGCCCTGCGCCGCGACCTTGCCCTCGATACCCTTGCGCACCGTCTCCCACACCTGGGGGACGCCGACCATGATGGTCGGCGCGAACGTGGCCATGTCGCCGCGGCAGTTGCGCACGCCGCTGTCGGACAGGGTGCGCGGCGAGCCGTACCCGAGGGTGGCGCCGACGAAAACCACAAGGTTCTCCAGCACCAGCTCAAAGATGTGCGCCAGCGGGAGGTACGCCATGACGAATTCGTCTTTGCTGACGGCGTCCTCCATGACGGTGTACAGCCCCGCCACGGCGGCGACAAACCCCGCGTGGGAGACGGGAACGCCCTTGGGCGGGCCGGTGCTGCCGGACGTGTACATGATACAGTACGTCTCGTCGGCAGCGGGGGGCACCGGCTCCGCGGGGTTCTCCTCGCCCAGCGCGCGCAGCTCCGAGAACGAAAGCACCTTGACGGTCGGGTGGGCGGCCGCAAAGGCCGCGATCTCATCGGCAGGCAGCGGCGCGACGGTGGTCAGGTCGTTGTAGACCAGGAAACGGACGGCGGGGGAAGCCGCGCGGAGCGGGGACGAGACGGTCTTGAGGAGGTGGGGCTCCACGAACAGGGCGACGGCGCCGCTCTGCACCAGCGAGTGCTCGACCCCGCGCTCGCCGAGGGTGTCGTAGGCGGTCACGATGGTCAGGGACTGGGAGGAGCAGGCGTGGGCCATGGCCAGCCATTGGAGGCTGGGAGGGGTGTCAACGGGGGGGAGGTGTGAGGGGGGGGGGGAGGGCCACGGGAGGACTCACCTCGTAGAGGCAAAGACATGCAGCCTCTCACGGGGCGCAAGCCCGAGCTTGCGCAGCCCGGCGCCGACCTGCAGCACCAACGCAAAGTACTCGCGGTAGGTCAGGAACGCATAGTCGGAAAGCTCCGCGAAGGACCACTCGCGCTCGACGGTGGTCATCTTGCCGTCGACCAGCTTGGGGACGGCCTTCTTCTCGCGGTGGACGCGGAGCAGGGTGCGCGAGGCGGCGGCGGGCTCGTCAGCGTAGAGCTCGGCGCTGCGGCGGAGCAGATCAAACGTCGTGTTGACCCCCGGGGCCGGGTGCTCGACCAGCCCGTCGCGAGCCTTGGGATGGCGGCGCGGGATGGTCTCGCCCGCAACGGGCTGGCAGCCGGGGGCCTCGACGGTGAAGGGGCCCTCTTGGACGATGCGGAGGGGGGTGGGGCCATGGCGGTAGTCGGCCGGGGCGGAAGAGAAGAAAGAAGATGGGAAGCCCATGGTGGCGGTGTGATGGGGGTAGTGGAGATGGTCGTGGTCGTGGTCTTGGTGGTTGCGGGTGGAGGGGGGGGTTGCAACTCTGGGGCCAAGTCTTCTTTCAAGGTCAAGTATTATTCGAGGACCAGCTGGGGAAGAAGGAGGAAGGATAAAGTAACGGAGCAGCGGGATCCCAGTCGAACTTATAATGCAACGAGCGTAATGAATACGAGACCCTATTTAAGGCGTCGCGGTGGACGAAGGAGGGTCTGGGTGTAGCAAGCCTCGGCACCCGCACCCGCAACGGGGCACCGTGATGTAATGGGCATACACAGAGGGGCCCGGCATAACCACATCGTAGGGTGCACGACAGGATCATCCATAATACTCCATACTGACTGCCCCCTGCCCTGGCCGCGGGGCGGGGGGGAGCAAGTCCCTGGCTCGCCTCGGCTGGCGTTGCTGGGGGCGGGCTACAAAAGGGGCACAGGGCCTCCATTCTGCATCTGGCATTGGTCCAAGTCTGGCAACCCCGCTGAGTGGCTTCCTGGGCAAATACTTGGCCTTCGGTTTGTTGCGGAACTTGCCAAAATATTGACATGGAAGATGACGGGGGGCTGCGTGGTGAGCTGCGTACCAGGTGTGTGGGATGGAGGTGGTTATGGTGTGCAAGTCCCCCAAGGATGGGACCCCAAGCTGGTGGCGCTATGACGATTCCAGGCAAGGGGTGGGCCTGTCGCATGCTGGGCAGGGCCACTAGCGGCGGTAGGGTCGCCTGGAACAGCGCCCACAAGGAGGGCTGAACAGCGGGCGGATCAGTGGGACACCAACCCAGTGGACCACTGACGACAGGGCGCCCGTTGCCAAGACCTGTCTCTTTGTCCCATGTGGCTGCCCGCCAAGACAAGCACCTCGGCATCTCCACTTTTGTCTCCATCGGTTGGGGGCGCCCGGACCACAAACCTTAAAATTGGCCGACAGCAAGGAAGGTAGCAACCCGAGGAGGGAGCCAGCCTCATGCTAGACTTGCAAGGTTTGTCTCAAGGCCTGCCCATGAAAGATCCTTTTCTTTTTCTTGTCTCTCTTTTTGTTGTTTTCTCGCCGGCAGCCGATGTGACCTCGTGCGCCTATTCTCCAACCAGCGTTGCACTCATGTGCCGAGCATGCCCTGGGAGACCCAGGTATCCTGGCCGAGGTCGCATTGATTGAGGCTCCAGGCCTGCGCGCCTCACGTTTCAACGGGCGAGATGCGACAGAAAGCAGCAAGAAGCCCAAAAGGATCGAGTCTCGAACAGCGCTGGTCTGCGTATCTGCAGAGAAGTTGGCCCAGATCACACCCGAAGTAACACAGCACCGGCAAACTATTGACGAGCTCGCCCGCCAACTACCGAACCACAACGTGATCACACTGAGACCTGGATGCTCTGTATCTCGGCACGGCGCTGCCGTGTTTGTCTGCGAGACAGCCTCTGGCATTTTTTGAGCCGAGGCATGGCCGTGCGCGACGGGGCTGGCCGATGATGCCGTCGATCGACGGCGGCTCGAGGCCAATGTGCATCACGGGCAGACAGATGAAAGATGGACGGGCGATGGAGGACTGGAGGTGTCGTGCCAGGGGGCTGTTCCAGAGGGCTCTCACTGTCTTGGCTTGTCTTAGTCGTGAGTGGCTGATGTGTGGTTCTAGCACCGCCACATTCTCTTGGCGCCCTTGGGCGGTTCTGAAAGCGTCTGACCCCGTCGACGCCAACGCGCGTCAAGGCTCACAACGGGTCATTATCAGTCCGGCAGCTGACGAGCCAAGAGGCCGGGATGCGTCACCCCCGATGAAAGCCCCGATCTCATCTCCAAGACAAGAACGCGCGCCGGAGCAAACCCCGGCCCCACCAACAGCTCCAATCCCTCCATCCATCTGACTGACTGTCTGAGATCGACTCACTCACTCACTCACTCACTCAATGCCAGGTCTTGCATCTCCCTCACACTGTCTTTCTTTCCGTCGTTCATTCATTGGCTCACTCTAAACATGCACGCCGGGAGTCGAGATGCCGCCAGCTCGCTCGAGCCCGAGTCCGAATCCGGCCCGCCATCGTCCACGGCGTCATCCGCAGCCACCCCCTACCCCTATCCCTACCCCTCCCCTTCGGCATCCGGCACCGAGCCCGGCCTCGAGCCCGGCCTCGAACAGACGCCAAGCTCGCCCGGCACCACCATCGCAGTCGTCCCCGTCCGCCGCCGCCCTATCCCCCGCAAGGGCCACACCAAGTCGCGCCGCGGATGCCTCAACTGCAAGCGCCGGAAGGTCAAGTGTCCCGAGACCATGCCCGCCTGCTCTAACTGCACCCGCATCGGCCTCACCTGCGAGTACCCTCACTTGAACCCGTCGTCCCTCCCTGTCTCCTCCGCCGCCTCCCTGTTCTTCCTCTCGTCCCCCTCGGCGCCCCTCCAGTCTACCCCGACCCTTTTCAACAGCATGGACATGCGTTTCTTCCACCACTTCCTCCTCGCCGCCTACCCGCCCCTGCCCATCCAGGGCGACGACATCTGGAGGGAAGTGGCCGCCCTGTCCCACAGCGTACGTGTCCCCGTAGCTGCCTTTGTACCAAACCGTATCTCACTCTGACCTACACTCCCCCGCCGCCAGTATGACTACCTGATGCACGCCATGCTCGGCCTGGGCGCATCCCACCTCGCCATATACGGCGGCAACTGCGCCGCCCACGCCCTGGCCCACCGTGTCAAGGCCATCCAGTCCCTCAACCAGGCCCTGAGCACCCCTCCCCGGTCCGCCGCCGAGGGCGACGCCCGCTACGGCGCCATGTTTGCCTTGACCTTCCAGGCCTCGTGCATGCCTGACGGAATGAACGAGTTCCTGTCCATGATCAAGGGCTGCCACGTCATCGCCACCTCCTCCATGCTCGCCTACGAGGACTCGCTCTTCGGCTGCTTCACCCAGCAGGGCTACGGCGACAGCGTCCGCCGCGTCATCGGCTCCACCCCCATCGTCCTCGACGATGCCCAAGAGGTCATGCTCGACGAGTTCCTCGCCTCCCTGCGCGCCCTCGTGCCCCTCTGCACCAGCCCCCTCGAAATCAAGTTCCTGGCCTCCACCGAACACATCGTCACCGTCGCCCGGATCTCCGCCGCCGAAGGTCAGTGACTACCCCTTTCACACACTCCCCCATTAGACCACCACCGACTGACACTCTTGTCCAGCCTTCGCCCAGTTCGCCACGCACTACTCCCTCGTCACCCACGCCTCCAAGGAAGAATTCGATCCCTTCACCGACCCGCACCACTACCCGGCGCAGCTGCTGCTCATCCACTTCATACTCATCGAGTTCGCCATCGGCCACATAGCCCTCGGCCCCGTCGGCCGCCGCTTCGCCTTCCGTGAGAAGTCGTGCATCGCCTGGATGCGCCGCCTCGCCGACTCCCTGCCGGAGCAGTACAAGAAGTACGCCGAGTGGCCCATGAAATTCGTCGATAACGACCTGGAGCCCTAGGCCGGCAAGGTTCCGGCAAGCTAGAGACGAGTAGTCGCCTGTATCAGCAAAATCAAACCAGCCACGCCGGCCCAGGGTCTGGCAGTAGACGAGTTGACCACTCTCCCAAGCTCAAACCACCGCTTCTGCCCAGCCCTTGGCCGAAAGCACTGACTACCTACCTACATAACGTGCCACGGCTGTCCCCTAACCAGGAGTGGCTCGCACGGGGTTATGTCCGTCTAAAAAGCAGGAAAGGCGCGGTAACGCCCCCACGTCTCTCCCCGAGTCCGAACACCAACAGAGAGACACAGGTGAGGACCATGCCTGGGCCAAACCCTTGGCTTGGGAGGAATGGCTTGAGGGGAAGATGGCGGGGCGTCAAATGGATAGGGTGTCAGACACAGTGGGAGCAGGAGAGAGTGGGCGGGAGTGAGAGAGAGACAGAGTTTGTGTGTGTGTGTGTGTGTGTGTGTGTGTGAGAGAGAGAGAGAGAGAGAGGCAAAGTCTTGGGATGAGGACGAGGTGGGGTAGGGGGGCAATAGAAGGGTGCCACAAAGCAACACATATAGGCGTACTCGGGCGGTTCGGGGCCGGCGCTTTTGGATACGGAGTGGCGAGAGGTGTTAGACCAACTGCAATTGTTTAAACGGATGTGTAAACCCCAGTTTCGTCGCACGTTCGAGGGTGAATGTCAGCAACTCCAAAGGAGGTAGGTAGGTGGGTACGTCAAAACTCACCGCATTTGGCTCCCATCTCCCCTTCCCATGCCCTTAAACCTCACTCCACCATCGCTCTCAAAGTTGGTCAGCCAGGTGGGCAGTCATCACCAAAGCGGAGGACCGGGGGCGCAAGTCATGGGAAGTTTTAACGTATCGCAATCTCATGACGACCAGCCCCCAAACTACCGAATGCCTCTCTCCATCCCAAGTGCCTCCCGAACCCCAGAACTTGCAACTCCATCTCGCCATCCCCATCCCAGATCGCTCCGTAAAAGTCAAGACGTCCCAAGCATAAATCTTCACTCGTAAACCTTCTCCTCCCTTAACCTCTCTCGCCGCCCACTCTCACTAATACCCTCACTCCTCTAAATCATCGGACTCCGTAGACCCCAGATCACTCTCCCTGTCCTCCCCATCGTTCGACATTCCCCCCTCACTCTCCATCTCCCCCATCTCTCCCTCCTCTTCCTTCACCTCAACCTCCTCCTCTTTCACCCCCATCCCCTCCACTTTAGACATCTCCCAATCCATCTGCCACACCGCAACCCTCTTCCTCACTCGGTCCTGCGAGGTTTTAACGGGGTCAGCTGCACTGTAAAGCATGACCGGCGGAGGGGTGAAGGGGGGAGGTGAGGGGGGTGCTCCTAGTGGAAAGGAGGTCGGTCGGCGTATCTTGAATCTTGAGACTGGACTTGAAGATGGGTACCAACTCTTCGCGCAACGACCAGAGAAACTCGGGGTGAATTTCTCTCGAACTGGCCGAAAGACGCCTCAGGGCGGTATGGATTTTGCCGTCCATCTCTCTCTTAATTTCCCTCATCGTGTTCAGCACGTTCGTGAAGTGAGGCAGGATGCTGGGGGCAGTTTTCGAGATTTGGGCCTCCGTTTCTTCCAGATGCCGGTCCCAAATCTTGCCAACTACACCCAAGATGTGACCTTCTGCCACGGGTATCTCTGCGCAAAACGCCCTGTGCCATCCTCTGAGCACTGGCTCAAGCATGGCGACGACTCTGTGTGCGGGTATTAATGTCAGCGCCATGGGCTTCATCACTAGAGGCGGAGGGTTCCCGTATTCTCCCACTCACAAGTCTTCTGGAAAGTTGTACTCCCGCTTCTCGCTCCCGTTGCTCCGGTATGGTCCCCCGTTGCGTTTGAGGATGGCCTCAAAGGTTGCCTAGTGCATCAAAGCCGCCGGCGTCTTGTCCTCGGGGGCCCTCGGCCCACCAAGTGACAGCTTTGCAAGCCACCCTCAATCCTAATCCGCCGGCAAGATGGCCATCAGGATTCACTTGACAGCAGCCGAAGAGCACGAAGGGTTCTTGTGCAGTCTTCTAAGTACCTTAGGCTTAATGACACCTCAACTGACGACTTGGCTATTCATCTTCATTCGAGTCTACAGCCTAGCTTCTACCTTGCTTCTCTGCTCTCTCCTGTTCCTACCCCGGCGGAAGGAACATTTGACAAGACACGCCCAACGTTAGAGAAAGCCAGAAAACAAGCCTCAAAATCTCAACCGTCTGCCTATCATGGCCTCATACGATCCCGCAGAGAACATCACGAACGAGGCCAGTAATGTTTACGACGCGCGCGACGTGCCGAGAGCAAGCGCCCAACGCTTGAGGAATCTGTATGATGCTCTGCGCGTGCAAATCGCGCAGTTCACCGTCGAGTTCCTTTACTGAGGAAGCCCCAAGCTCCCTCAACGAGTGGCTGACTAGCTAGCTATATACTTGCCGATTCCTCTGTCCTGGAAGTACCTCTGTACCTGGATCTCATGAGACGCCATCGATGCTTGAATGATTGGTTGGCGGGGCGCCCCGCGCCCTGCCTGCAGCCGCTTGGCCGCTTCAAATGGTCAGCTCGTGACAGGGACAGTCTCGAGGGTAGCCACGCTCGCCGTCTTGTCCATCTTGCTGAGCCTGGAGCTGGGCTCGGCCTTCTTTCGCATCGTCGCCTGTATCATTATCATCGCGTGTTTATTGATGGTACTTGCCAATCCGGGGTTCATAGTCCTGCTGGCGGTAACGGCAAAGAGCAGACGAGATCTTTCGGTAACGGGGGGCTAACTATTTCTTCCTGAGTCCAATCTTTATCGAACTCACTTGAAACATGTAGTTAACATATCCTCTGCATCACCCCAATATTGTTCCGCGGAAGAGAGGCGCCAAACCTATCGGCTATCCAAGCGCACAGGACCCATCGGGAGTCGGGTTCGAACACAGCGTAGGCGAGAAAGCTGAGGGGCAAAAACGAGGCGTGTTCAAAGTCAACAATGTAGAGACGAGGACGGCCATCGGGGTCGGTGGTAACCATGAAGTTCTCGTCGTTGAAATCGGTATAGCAAAAACGAGTTGACTCTCGAGAGTGACCTTGGGCGGGTGAGGGTCGTTACGGTACCCGCGTTCTGCAACCTATCAGGCGCGTTTAGCAAAGGCAGAACCGATGTTCATCGCAGCAGCTAGAATTACCCTGTTCAAGTGGTCTTGCAGGGAGGAGGTTGGGGAAGGAAGAGTGAAAACAGGTTAACTTTGAGTGGTTCCCTGGGACAGAGATTGATGGAGACTGTTCAAGAGAGGGGAAGCTGTGTTTTTCTGCGCGGCGGTGGAAGCCTCTTGATCCTTGAGAAATGATATTCGGCGGATAATGCAGGAAGAAATAAAGTAAAGACGCAACTAAGAGATGGATATCATAGGGTTAGTCGTGATGGGGTACCACTGCCAGTCGAACCTTTCGAGCTCGGGATGAGATATGGGAACTGCAGGAGCGTGAGTGGTGGTGTTGTTCTCATGCCGCGTCCAATGCTCTTGAGGTTGGTGGGAAAGTTTATTCGCATGAGTAGGTAATTCTCAATAAAGGGTTTGGAAACGGAGGGAGGTGTTTGGTCATGATGTTTATGGTAGGGGAGCAACGGAGGCTGGAGAGGGAAGGCAGAGAAGAGCATTCGGCAGCAGGAGTTGCTTGAGTCTTTATCTCCAGTCTAAGAAACCTGGCATCAAGTTTCAGGAATGGAAGGCGTGTGCAAGGTTTTGTCTTCTTGATGGATAACAGCTGGTGGCAGGCAGGAGCGAAGACGTCCTGTCCAGCGGAAGGCGCGGCACAACCCAACCATCTCTGCCCCTCTCGACTGGCTTCTCCTCCCTCTTGACTCAACAATTCAAGGGGGGTCGGAATTCCCGTGGTTTGGCGCTCCCCAGCAGGGCAACTCGGCCGGTTGTCGGGCTTCAAGTGACGACTCCACGGTCGAGGCTCTTGTGATTTTGGTGCAGGGAGAGGTGTTCTATATGTGACTGAGCAGGACCCTAACTTGATATTGTCACCTTTCTCAGGATATGCATCATGCATCTACCTGCTCTCGGCTTCCCAGTCAGGAAGACTGATTCTACCCCAGCCAGGCCCCTCCCAAGTGAGTCCCTAGAACATCCCCTCGAACTGGTTCCGCAAAGGGGCTGGATCCAGATATACGTCAAGCGGAAGTAAGTGGCTCTCAATCAACCACAGCCCTTCGGCTTTTCTTTGTGTCTGGATCAAAACATTAAATCCGCTATTGAAACTGTTGTTGTTGGTTGTTGTTGCCAGCATGTTTACACCCATCTCCACTCCAAAAAGGGGCAAGAAGCTACACCACTGCCCAACCACCACAAACAAGCCAAAACCGCCTGCACCCCCTGACCTTGGCCTATTGGCAAGTTTGATATCCCCCAAACACTCCAACCTTCCAACGCAAAACCCCGAAGCAGCCGAAAGGGGGTCGAGAGCCGTGTGCGAGGCACTCACCGTGCCACAAGAGCACGGCCACGCTGGCAAACACGCCCCAAGCGGCACGGTTGACCGACCGCCAACCCGCCCAACCGCCCATCAGATGTTTCAGAACACACCTCGTGATCACGGCCCCGCCGCCTCCGCCAGAAACCTGCGACTTCAGCCTGGCCCCCGTCCTCGCTCTGTCACGGGCGGCGGGCATTGCCTTGGAATGTCCGCTGACCGGAAACCCAACCGGCGGTGGCCAACACGCCGTCGCAAGCCAACCAGCCTTATTTGCCCGCCGGGCAAGGGAAGAAAACAAGAAAAGCGACCGTTCCATCCCCGACCCCAGGATCCGCTGATCGGGTCCGGCGTAACCTCTGAGGTCTCTAGTAGACGGCTTCCCACTGGCCGGTCGGGACGGTCTCCCGACTGGCCCGATCGAGTGGCCGGCTGGCCAGGAGGGGGTGGCAACTCGGCCGCGCTTAGTCGCCTAACGGATAGATTAAGACCCCTCTCCCCAATATTCAGCATGTCAGCGGGATGGATGTGAGGCAGCGGTATTGTACATACTTTAAGAGCGTAAGTGCCGGGCCACACCATGTGTTGCTGTATGCATGGTGTACGTACTGGTATGTGACGATACATCGGTAGCTACTCGTAGCCCCATTAGCATCACCGCAGCGGCGCAACAAGCCCCCCTCCGCTGCTGCCTCGCAGAGCAGCACATTCTCGTCAGATGGAGACGCCGAAAGTCGTGGCGGGGTCCAATAACCCTTCTCATCCGGGCACCGTTACCGCCCGCCCCACGGCACGGACGCACTTGATGGCCGCCGGAGTCGGCGCTGGCTTGAAGCCCAAGAGCGGCACCATCATTCTCTACTTTCCCCATTCCACCAAGCCGTTTCAACTTTTCCCCTCGAGCACGCAGCCTGGCGGCGGGCGGGCGGGTTGCCCCCCCGCTTCGTTCGAAAACCTTCACGTGGCGGCCAGATCCAGCGTGTTCCCAAGCGCCTAATGCGGCACACACACATATGGGGGAGGGGGCGGCCACGTCCACCCCTCCATCCCACGCCCTGCCCCTCCACACACCCATCCCCATCCACACACACCACACCCACCACCACGGGCGCTTGATCTCAGTGTGTGTGGGCTGGCATTTTAGCTCGGGCTGTGGCGTGAGCAAGAGAGTGGGGGGTGGAGCAGCCCTCGCTTGCGGGAGACAGCCGTGTAACTAACCCACAGACCCAAGAAAAGACCAACACCACACACCACACCACCATGACTGCTGGCCCCCTCCATCCAAACCTCGAAGGTCATCACCCCTCTGATCGTTTGGGGCCAACAGCCCCAATCTCTCGTCCCAAAAGGGGCATCATCACACACTGTCGATGCCCCTCCCAAGGGTTAAAAGAGGGGGGCGGTTCGGTTAGCGAAGCGAAGCTCCGGCCCGGATCTGCAGGGAACTTCCACCCGTCCCAGGTCGAAGGTCAAGGTGTTCTGTCCCCCTCCCGCAACCGCAACAACCCCCTTGTCGGTCGCCGGTCAGTCGGGAATTTTTGGGGTCCCTTCACAATTCCCTTCTCTTTTTCGTTCTTGCCCCTCGCTCGTGACGATGATGTGATGGTCCCGACCCTTGCGCGGTGGCGCTCGGGGGTGGGCGGCGCGGGGGTCTTGAGGGTAGGGCAAGGTGACGCGTACGGTGATTGGGCAAGAGCCGCTCAAGTCTCCAACACGCGGAGCACAGCCGGAGTTGAAGAAACTCGACTCAACAGGGCGCAAAGCAGCACGCAATGGGACGGTTCCACCAGCCAGGTTTCGTTTCCGTCTCTCTTTCTCAGCCCTTTTTGACACCCTTGCTCTTCCCTGACCTGCCCCGCCTCGTTTCCCCCGTGCTCGCCCGGCTCTTCGCAGGCGGGGAGGCGGCGGGTGGTTGAGGGGAAACACGGCTGGGACAGTCAGCTGGTACTCCGTAACCCTGGCCGGCCAGTGATGAGAGGCCTTCGGCTGGGGAAAGACGGGGCTGTGTGCAATGCCTTGGATGCGCGTGAGCTCTTCTCCACGGGGAAAAGAAAGCGCGCAGCAAGGGGGCTGACGCTGACTGCCGATCTCGCCCAGCCCGGCCTTCAGTTCAGGCTCATTTTGAGGAGCCCCCTTTTTGATATCGGGGGTTAGGGTTTGGTTGAGCCCGTCAACGACGACCACCACCAACTGTCATCAACTCTCCACCATTCGGTAACCCATTAGAGTATCCCGTTGATCAACTCCACGATCAGCATGAAAAATGTCAAAGACGTCGGCAAGGAACCCACGAGCTCCTCTCAAACATGGTTCAAGGCTCGAACGAAAGTTTCCATCCCAACTTCATGCCTCGCCCAAAACGCTCGGTTAAACAAACATCCCCTTCCTCCGATCCTGCCCGTTCCCCCCTCTCCACCACCAAGTGGATAACACCCACCACTCGGGATCGATCGTAGCCAGTCCCCGCCCCGTCGCAGGGCAGAGCGCGCACAGACAGGACAGGGTTAATGGAAAAAGAAGCGCCACCGCGCGTGAGAAAGGACGGGAAAAAAGGACCGCGAAAACGCGAACGCGATGATCCCCGCAGGCAGCGCGGAGTGGAACGATCATCAGCAGCCAGCGGGTGCCACGTCCGCCAGGCAAACGCGATGCGATCGGGCCCAAGCGCGCGGGCTGGGTTTGGAGTGAAGCGCAGGGGTTCAAGGCCTGCGGTTGCAGCGCTGCCGCACCCCCAGGCTGCACGCACTGACGAGAGCCGGCACCCCTTCCCGTCTTTTTTCCTGGGGGAGAGAAGGAACATGTGTCTGGGCGTTTTGTTGCAGGGGAGTGATGACGCACGGCCAGGTCAAGGGATGTCGAGACGACGAGGCTGGCAACTGACTGACTGACTGCTCTGCCGTTGTCGTCGTTGTCGTCGTCGTTAAACCTCGTCCTCATCTGCCGGCTAAAACCACCCATCCATCAAGGCAAAATAAGAAAAGAAGCTTTTGGCAGCCAAGTCGGTCACCCTCCCAGGCGGCGTTGGCGTCGGGCTGAGCGATGCCCACTCGCTCCAGCGTCAGCCTGCCTGCCGCCTGCCGCCTGCCGGTTGCCGCCTGCCGTCTCAGTCCCAAGAAACCTTTAGCCGGCCAATTTAGCCTACGCAGGGACGGCCCAGGCTTCGAGTGTGTCTTGCTTTGCTTTGGGCCTGCCCAAAACAACCTGCCCACCGCCAAAACCACCAACCAAAGGCATGTGGACAGTGCAGGATGGGATGGCTCTATGAGGTTGCCTAACACGCATCCCGTGTCCCAGAATCACGGGACGGGAGTCAAACGAGCGCAGAAGAGGCGGTCAAGAGTTTTCTTCTCGCTCGTGAGCCTTTTTTCTCTCTTCTTTTCAGAGGCTAATGCTTCAGATTCCGCCTTGCGTAGCAGCACTACTGTGGACGGGCTTTAAGAGTCAGCCAGAAAAAAAAAGCCAGCCCTGCTGAGTGACCGCCGACATGCTGCTCCGTAATTCGCTTGTTTGACAACGCATGGAGAACCGCAACCATAAACCTGGTCGCGCGAGGATGCCCCCGGCGGTCGGTGCCATGCGATTCCAGAGATAGAAACACGGCCGGGGATGGGACATTGCTTGGTGGAATTAAAACAAACCAACAAACGATAAAATCAATAAAACACTGGGTGAAAAGAAAGACCGAATATCTCCTTGCTTGGCCTGCGTGGCCTCCACACAGCCCGGACCCGGCACTTGCAACAACCAGGTCTGGCTGGCTGGCCTCCATTGCTTCCGTCCGTCAGCTGCAACCCACTCGTTGCAAAACCGTGGTAGGGCTGGGCTCGTTGGGCCATGTTTCCCCGAACGAACGAACCAACGAATGGACGGACAGAAGCCAAGTTTGGCGCGCAAGACCACTCGGCCGTTGGACCATTGGCCCTCACCTCCCTCCTCCCACGCGAGCTGGCGGCGAAGCAGTCTTCACCGAAACGCTCACCTGCCATCCCGCCCCCCCAAACCCACTCCCCGGGACAGTTCCCATTGGACCGTGTCACGGACTCTCTCTTGTCGTGCCACCCGACTGCTTACGCCTTTGAGCTTGATAGTCTGACCACCGCCCGAACACTCGCAAATCACATTGCCCGCGCGCCCGGCATGAAGAGAGGGAACGGTCCGAGGCGCTTAATGTCAGAGCGCCTTGCGCTTCCCCGGAGAGGGCGCCGATCGGAGTGAGGGAGGAGGGGGGGACCATACAATAGGAGGACCAAAAGTCCTCTTGTACAACTAGGTTCTTAAGCCAGGCAATATATGTTGTGCGACAAGCCCGCCTGCTGGTAATCATGTCGGCAGCGACGCCATGCCCCTGAATAACGCGGGAGATCCGATGCCCCGGTGGCGGCCAACGTGGAATTGCGAGCCGGGAGGTTGAGGGGGCCGCCAGGCAAATAAGAGGCTCGGGATCATGTTATTGCTCCGGGTGGTTGGGTGGTTGGAGAGTCGAATTCGTCCGGGGGCCGTATGTACCAACACCTTGGGCTCGACGGCGCAGAGGTCGACGATCCTCGGGCCCGAAGGCGAGTCGAGTGACTCAGGTAAGGTGGTGTTGGCGAATCCGACGAACCCGTAGCCGAGCCCTTGGGAGACTCGTGCCGATCCTTGGATCAGCGTGTGTGTCGCACAATAGATGAGGGCTATTGTTGGTGTTGCTGTATGCCTTCGGAGTCTCACCCCCTCTGGCTCGTGGCATTGGCGGGAAAATTTGGGCTGGGGTTGTATGGCATCGCCACAGACGCTCAGATGGATGAGGTCATCAGGAAAAAGTAAAATTGGCGGCTGCCTCTGGCGCACGTCTTGGTGGGGGGGTTGAGGAATAACACGGCGTGCGCTATCAGTTCGTGATCGAGAGCCGGTGACACCACTCCCATCATTAGCCCGCGGCGCTGGGTTCAGGATGGTCGCACCGCTGCCATCTCGGACTCCGGCCGGGGGGTGGAATAGGGGTCAGATGGCGAGGCCCAACGTCGCAAAGGCGGAATGCATGGTGTTGGCTCAGCCCGACGACAAACATGTCGACTTGAGTGGCCGGAATGCGGCCCGGGCACCATCCCAACGTCCGTACCAACGTCGATTCCAGGCTCGCACAACAGGCAGGGCAATATAACTGCCCGCGCTCTGATGACCAGCTGCGGCCAATCGCGGGGCGTAATGATTCGACAACCACGCGTCTGCGCCGCGAGGTCCAAGTGCCGGAGCGAGCAGAGGTCAGCGGTGACTCGGGCGCAAATCTGGCGCCGGGGACTGCGGTATGGAGGCGCGTACAGTCGAGGTGCCGGCTGGGAGGATCGATGAGATGGTGGCGTTGCGCCGCACACACGAGGAGGAAGACTCGTGCTGCCGCTCCCAGGATCGTTTAGATCATCTTGTCGCCAAAGGGAAGGTAGTTGAGAGACTCGGCAGAGCCAACGCCTCCGTGGGCCCGGGGCTGGCTGGGTTGCGGCACAGAGCGTGAGCCACGCCGCCCAAAGGCCCCCAACTCGGCGTCTCGACGGAGGCGATATTGTGCTACGGGCCTGGTAGCGATACAGGCTGCCCACTCGAGCAGTGGTGTACGAGACACCGGCGTCCGAGTGCTTGGTCTGTGCTGGATGTACAGAGACAGCCAGAGAGCATGGCGTTGAACATGAGTGGTGGGAAAACGGGATGAACGAGACACGAAAACGCAGGCAATGTTATCCCAGAAATAAAAGGAGGGGAAAAAAAAGAAATAGACAACACGAAAAAGAAGGAAATAGAGAAAATAGACAACCAGCCTAACTATGTCAAAGACATCTGCAGGATACCTAGGTCGATGTCCGGCATCGTGCCTCTCTCGCTGTGGTGCTGCTTGCTGCTGTCTCGAAATCACGACCTGACGCGCGTCGCGGCAGGCAAAGCAGGCAGCGCGGGGAACACAATCGAGCACAAATCGATCGGATGCACGCTGCCTTGTCTCTCGGCTGCTCCTGTCGGCCGAATCGGACCCTGGCCAATCTTCGCTGTCGTCCCACGCGATATCCGGCCGGGTTTCATCTGGCTCGCTGCCTCAGCTGCGGTTTCGATCTTGAAGCTTTGTTGGGGGTTGAGGAAGTGATTTGGAGGCGGCCTGTGAGGCTGGCGAAGTGAGGCTGCGGTGGCTGAAGGACCCATAACTGGCTGCTGTCCCTTTGGGACTGAACGCCCGAAGCCCCTGCGGATCCGTACACCAGTCACTAAAACACCCCCTGGAGCCCTGGAAATTAATTCCCCAGCTTCCCCAGATTTGCAACTCACCCGGAGAGACACTCCAACCGATTCCCCACGTTGTCTCGGGATACTTTGAGCCATGTTCACGGTACTTTGCGCACAGCGCCCGGCCGAGAGGACGACGAACGGCGGGCTCGCTCGCTTCCAGACTGACAGACTAACTGACAGACTGACGCTCGGTGGTATTGCGGCTTTGTCGTGATTGCCGTCGCAGTCTGCGCCAACTGTCCAAGTCCCGTACTTCCGGCCCAATATCCGCCACGTGGGTTTCCAAAGTGCCTCCCAATTCCACTCTGCGGGATTGCGACAAGACCTTCCCGGCGGCCTGCCTTCGGTTGTTCGGTCCTGTCTGCCACCACGTCCACCCACCCCTCCGCGCGTCCCCAGTGTCTGGGCGAGCTTCTCCATCCAGCAGCT